>CM061229.1:6562175-6605578 GCA_030844895.1 Ambrosia x helenae
GAGCTCAGCTCGGCTCGTTCTGCACCCTTAATGCTTGGTAAACACCTTGATCTGCAATATTTGAAAATTATCATTTCTCGACATGTGGTGTTCTAAATCCCATTTAATCTAAAATGTTACTAAAATGTGAGAAGCTTGATTGATTGAAAAGTAATTAAAAACACTTTAAAATGAATTAAAACAATTGTTGTATGTTAGGTTTAGTTGGGGGACCACGTACAATGATTCATCAAAGTTGTACAAAGCTGGATGTTTCTACTGAAATACCCAAACGAGCAATAAAACGAACCGAAACACCTCAAACAAATTTTCTTGGCTTGGAAACAACTAAAAAAGAACTAAAAATGAATTAAAATTATTTTTTGGTCAATAACAAATAATTTTAAAGAATTAAAACAATTCATTTTTTTTTTAAAAAAAAGCCAAAAAACATAAACACAATTCAGTGCTCGTTTTGAATCACAATTCAATGCTTCATTTAATTAAAAGAAATTCATTTTTTTTAAACGCCTCAAACAAATTCGTTAAAATATGATACTAACATAAAGGGCAAAACTTGAAGTCTAGTCTTGTTTTTACTTATTTGAATCACAATTCAATGCTTCATTTAATTAATATCGTTTAGTTTATAGCTTTCTTAGTTCCACTTTTTTTTCTGTTAAAAAACCTAAATATACTCTAAGAAACAACTAAAATCTTTACAGAATACTCAAACAAAAACTTGATACAAAGAACAGAAACAAACCACGAGATTCATCAAACAAATGATCTCGGTTAATAACAACGACTACAATATCTTTCACGAATTAGACTTGTGAATGAACCCCTGGTAAAAGGAGATAACTCAGAATAGTTTGGACACAAAAAAAAAAAAAAAAACACTCTCATAAACACATAAATAAAAATCTGATCACAAGCTTTAATACAGAAACCCTTTAGAAACCTGGGCTGCAACCATCTGGGCCTGGCTGCATCTGCCTGGACTGCAATGACTGGGTCTCTTGACTGGGCTTTTTTCAGATTATAAGAATTCAATAACCTCAGTAAATACACGAAAACCATGTATAAGACAAATATATACATGTGATTATTAAACATTTTTTAAAGTTATTTTTAGTAATAAGGGCATTTTTGTAAATTAACAAAAAGTTAATAAAAATAACCAATCTAAGTTGTTAATCAGCTTAATTGAAATGACAAAAAGGTGCAAAAGTACAAAAACTCAATTTCTCCAAGCTTAAAAGTTGATTAACATATTTACTTTAATTAAAATGACACTAACTAAAAACATATTACACTCAAAGAAAAACCATAACATTTTATGTTGTCCATCAAATCAACAACCATGAAATTGGTCCTGGTTGTTCAAAGTAACAAGCTGTAGAAATTTAAAGTTTGAATATAGACTAGGGCTGTTCAAAACGCTCGGCGCTCGCCGATCGCTCGCCCGCTCGTTCGGAATTTGCTCCGAAATTGCTCGTTCGATTTTCGCTCGATTGAATATGAGCCGATTGGCTCGGTTCGGTTTGTAAATGAGCCAAGCATGAGCAAAGGTACGTTCGGCTCGGTTCGGCTCGAATAAATTTTTATTTATTTAATAATAAATATACACACAATTTACAGATAAATTTATGGCTTTATATATAAGATTCTATTGGATTTGAGTCAGTATATGCAAACAAAATATAATCAACCCACTTAACACAATAAAAAAAATTAACACTAGATTAATAGTAAAACAATAAGTCATGAGGTGACAGTCTTAACTTCTTTATGTTAATAGTCGTCAATCGCTAATTGTCGCTTGATATCACACCTACGTCACAATGCAACAACTGTTGTCTGACGTATGCTCATCACCTCACCAGCCTCAATCTAAGTCTCATCCTTGGACACTGGGATCTCAATATTAGTGTTATCATCAGACATTTTGACCTTAGTTGTCACCGAAAATGAAAACATCGAAGGAAACAACCAAATTTTATAATCGTCTATATTATTCTTCGCTCGATTCTCGCTCGGCGCTCGCTCGGAAAATTTTCGCTCGAAGAATGCTCGTTCGATTTTCGGCTCAACGAGCCGCTCCGCCGGTTCGGTTTGTAAACGAGCCAAGCACGAGCAAAGCTCCGTTCGGATCGGCTCGGCTCGTGAACAGCCCTAATATAGACAAACAATCTGATCTAAAGAATAACAACAATCTACAACACAACAAGAGAAATAGAGACAAAACAGGTGACAAATATTATTAAGCCAACCCAAATCGTTACCCCCCAAATACTCAAGAACTTGCTAAAACACAAGTTCAGAAATCAATACAAAGTTTAAGAGATTCGTCTGATTGATAAGATCAGATGAATCACTTACAGAAAATAAAGAAATACAAAATAATAAGGAAATCCTTACAAGTTAGAACAAACCCTAACACAATACAAGACGAAGATCAGAAAGAGTGAAGACTGTTGTGAGAGACATATTATCCTACACAATACTCACAAACTCTATTAAGCCCAATAATAAAAATGATCAATAAAATGATTGTAAGAACTCATTTATGATATATGTTTAATATGTTTAATATTTGAATACACAAGCAACTATTAACTATCTAGCATTTTTCCAGCTATATGATAGATAAATCATTGGAAACAAGCAATCATATAATGTTGTTCCAAGAATGATGAACCTAAATTTGTATTTTTATTATTTGTTATCAAGGGGACATCCGACATCCTAATGGTAAAGTGATGTGTTCTTCAATTGAAATGTTGTAAATTCAAATATTGCGTAACGCCACTGTCGCGCAGACAAAACGGGTTTTTTCACTCACTTTTTTTCTCTAAAGTGTGTAACATGCCCACACCTTGACACCTGTTACCCGGCTCATGAAGAACCTACTCATGCCCCATCAGGGAAGTATTTCGCACTGACATCGTGTAGGGCGTAAGGTCCTACAACCAACAATCCAATCCTAAACCACCATAAGTATATTCAAATACTAAAGTTTCAGCTATATAAATCAAACACCTCACGTAGTCACGTAGAGGATAGCCCACATATGGATTGATTTGTAGGCGTCATGGGTTGGAAAGCTCTCATGTATAAGAGCATTCGCAATATGGTTCGTCGACTCGTTCAAACTTCAACACGAAGGAATCTGGAAACAGGGAAATGTAGAGGTCATTGGCGTTCTGTCGCCTTGCTAATGCTCTAATCTACCACTCGTAACAGATAACCTATTGGTGACAAGTGACCCAAACCTCAACTACAAAACCACTAGAACAGAACACATATAACTTTTCCTAAAAAAACATACAATTTAATACCAGACATGAAAAGAAGAAACCAAGTTAAATCACCCAAAATAAGGTTGTCAAAACAAAAGACATTACTTTCTCCTACAAATGTTTGGAAATAATGGCAGTTGCAGATTACAACCACTGATTGTAATCAAAAGCTCAAAATTCCTCTTTTACCCTTCAGCTTCCCTTTGTTTCTCATGCCTCATCATACTCCTCTTCCTCCTCATACTCTCCCTCTTCATCAGCGGTTGCATCTTGATACTGTTGATACTCGGATACCAAATCATTCATGTTACTCTCAGCCTCGGTGAACTCCATCTCATCCATACCTTCACCAGTGTACCAATGCAAGAAAGCCTTCCTCCTAAACATGGCAGTAAACTGCTCGCTCACACGCCTAAACATTTCTTGAATGGAAGTCGAGTTCCCAATAAACGTGGACGCCATTTTCAAACCGGTTGGTGGGATGTCACAAACGGTTGACTTCACATTGTTTGGGATCCACTCAACAAAGTAGGATGAGTTCTTGTTTTGCACGTTTAGCATCTGTTCGTCGACTTCTTTGGTGCTCATTTTACCACGGTAAATGGCTGATGCGGTTAGGTAACGACCGTGACGTGGGTCTGCAGCACACATCATGTTCTTGGCGTCCCACATTTGTTGGGTGAGCTCAGGTACAGTTAGAGCTCGGTATTGTTGGGAACCACGTGAGGTTAGAGGGGCGAAACCAACCATGAAGAAGTGGAGACGAGGGAATGGGATGAGATTCACAGCCAGTTTTCGTAAATCAGAGTTGAGTTGACCAGGGAACCGTAAACAGCAAGTCACTCCAGACATTGTTGCAGAAATGAGATGATTTAAATCGCCAACTGTAACAAGAAATAAATCGTTTAAACTTAAACACGAATCAATAAAACATAACAGATTAATAAAATGAACGATGCTTACAGCTTGGGGTGGTGAGTTTGAGGGTTCTGAAGCAAATATCATACAATGCTTCGTTATCTAGAACCATACATTCGTCAGCATTTTCGACGAGTTGGTGGACAGATAAGGTGGCATTGTAAGGCTCAACGACAGTGTCGGAAACCTTAGGCGATGGGAACACAGAAAAAGTCATCATCATTCGGTCTGGATACTCTTCCCTGATCTTTGAAATCAAAAGTGTACCCATACCGGATCCAGTTCCACCTCCTAGAGAATGGCAGACCTGGAAACCTGCAAATTGAACACCATTAACATCTCTATGACTGAATATCATACGAATCAAAAATCATCCGACGTTAAATTTTCATCTAAGTGAACACCATTAACATCTTTATAACTGAAGCATATGGATCAAAATATATTCAACATGAAACTTTTATCAAATCAAACACCACAAACATCTTTATAACCGAAGATGTTAACAAATTGAACACCGTTAACGTCTTTAAAATGGAAGATCATAAGGATCAAAATTTAGAAACTTTATCAAATTAAACGCAATAAGCATCTTTATAACCGAAGATCATTTAATTTTTATCGAATTCAACATCAGTAACATCTATATAACTGAAGATCATACAGATAAAAAAATTGTTCAACATAAAACTGCAACAAAACTAAACACCATAATCATCTTTATAACCGAAGATAACACAAAATCAGAGATCAAAAACTGTTGCAACATAAAACAGCTATCAAATTGAACACTATCAACATGTTTATAACTGAAGATCACATGAATCAATTTAATTCAAACACAAAACTGTTACCAAATTATAATAACCTTAAAACAATCTAAAATTACATTCTTATTCTTATTTAATAAAATCAAAACAAAATAAATTTTCATCAAATACTAAATAACCATTAACAAACAAAATTCACATAAAACCAGCAATTGATAGATTAACTAACCAAACTATCCAACAAAAAAATGATACACACATAACTGAAACAATATTATTTATTCATATGGTCCAAATTTTAAGGTATTCCTGCTTCATTTCTCAACAATATAACCTATTGAAAGATAAATACAAATGCATGAAATGACAGTCACAGAGCATTTATACATAAATCACAATTGA
This sequence comes from Ambrosia x helenae, assembly GCA_030844895.1. Classification (NCBI taxonomy): domain Eukaryota; kingdom Viridiplantae; phylum Streptophyta; class Magnoliopsida; order Asterales; family Asteraceae; genus Ambrosia; species Ambrosia x helenae. The sequence continues at coordinate 6,567,550 of CM061229.1, forward strand.
TACAAAACACAACTGATTAACATACGCATAAAACACATAAAAAATGTCTATAAAAAAAATCATAAAACAATCCACAGATCCAGTACACATAACAAACAGATCTATAATCTCAAAAAAAAACAATAACATCACATAACCATGAAACAGAAGATATACCTTGCAAACAATCACAGTTCTCAGCTTCCTTCCTAACAACGTCCAAAACCGAGTCAATCAACTCAGCACCTTCAGTATAATGGCCTTTAGCCCAATTATTCCCAGCACCAGATTGGCCAAACACAAAGTTATCGGGTCTAAATATCTGGCCATACGCCCCAGATCTCAAACTATCCATCGTCCCAGGCTCCAAATCCATCAAAACCGCCCGCGGAACAAACCGGCCACCACTCGCCTCATTATAATAAACATTAATCCTTTCCAATTGTAATTCAGAGTCTCCCGTGTATTTTCCGGTCACGTCTATGCCGTGTTCGGCACAGACCACTTCCCAGAACTTGGCTCCGATTTGGTTGCCGCATTGGCCACCCTGGATGTGAAGGATTTCACGCATCTTTGTTGGTGAATATTAGGGTTTGGAGATGAAGAAGAAGAGTGTGAGATAGAGAGAGGGAATGAATGTGTGTGTGGTGTTTATATAGGAAAAAGGTGTGTGTGTTTTTTAATGGCTCGGAAATGAAATGGTTTGAATTTTGAATGGATGGTTGAGATTGGTTTGGGTGAGGGGATCGGACGGTTGGTTGAAAGGGAGGGAGGGATCCATAGGTAATAACATAACTTGTTAATTATTTATTAGTTAATTAATTAGAATAAAAAACAATACGTTGTCATGACTGATTATGGTGTAGTTTTTTTTTAAAAACATTGCTAAAATGTATCGGTACGTATGGTATGGTATTTAAATGTAAAAATCGGTAAATATTAATAGAGCAATGAAACATAAGTAATGTTGAGAAAACGTTAAAAGTGGGCTACCGAGTTGGTAGTAAAAATGATTCGTAACGGTATATTCAGTATCAATACTAGTTCGGTTTTAGGATACGGTACCATTTGTTCTTTGTCACATTAACGTGTTAAAAGTTATGAGAATTTAAAAATTATAGAAATAGTTGATTTAGGTCCCCCACCATTTGGTGGATTGAGATGAGGAATGTAGATAAGAGCTTAAGGTAATTTGGTTTTTAAGTTCGAATTCAGTCCAAATAGGCTTTTACCGCAATGGGATTTTGGGTGATGGGTTTTTCCATGAATTAGTAGCTTGGTGGATTTGAGTTGCTCAATGAGCAGTTATTTATTAGTTTTAACCCACTAACAACACATGTGATATTTGGGTTGTTTGGTAGCCTCTGAATTGTAGTTAAGAGGCTACCTCTTAAGGGGGACGGGCACTCATCGGATAGTTTCATCTGGGTACCGTTGCCGATCGGCAAAACCGTTGCAACACCCTCAGCAACAATAAAAAACTGCACCGCTAGGCAATGTGGGGTTGGGTGGGGCTCGGCAACTTTGTCGGGAGTGCCCCGACCCCTTAATGCTTCATAATTTCTTAATAGTTAAGAGACGACCTTAAGTATAAATGGTTAGGAAGTAACTTTGACTGGTTATCCCTTAACCTTTAAAAGACTATAATATATTAGATAATCTGTTAATGACCATTCTAAAGCTATCAAACAGCTCGTAATTCAAAAGTTGATTTAGAAGTGAAGAATATATTTTAAAAGAATGTAAAACATGGTTTCTTTTTGTATAATTCTCTTATATATTAATAGAAAGACACTTCAATAGTGTCTTTCTATTAATATATATATTGGCCACTAACTTTTACGTTAACTTTATTTTTTGTCACTAACTTTTAGGTTAACTTTATTTTCTTCTAATTTGACCACCAAACTTAGACCAACAATTATCTATATATTGACACTTCAATAGGATCTTTGTTTTAATATATATATTGGCCACTAACTTTTACGTTAGCTTTATTTCTGCCACTAACTTTTAGGTTAAGTTTATTTTCTTCTAATTTGACCACCAAACTTAGACCAACAAACTTTTAGCTTTTAGGATTTAAAGTTTGGCCACTAACTTTTAGCTTAACTTTATTTTCTTCTAATTTGACCACCAAACTTTTAGCTTTTTGGATTTCAAACTTTGACCACCAAACTTTTAGCTTTTAGGATTTCAAACTGTGACCACTCAACTTTTTAAAACTTGCGTTGCACTTTGGCCAAAATTTTAGCTTTTAGGATTTCAAACTTTGACCACCAAACTTTTAGCTTTTAGCCGCGAGTATTTTTTTGAAGCCAACGCAAGAATAATAGTCACTTAATATTATCTTTTATGTCCACGAAACCCTCCACGCAACAGGAGCTCCCACAGTGGCGTGCGATCTTAACGTTCGCCAAACACTCAACGCAACAGGAGCTGCCGCTGCGTTTCGCACAACAGCCGCACCCGCGGCGAAGCGCGGGCAACTAAGTCCGACCGTAGTCGAGCGCCATAAGTGGGCAAAAAAAATATAGCGCCCCCTGTACACCATTACAGGGGGGCTCCATCTTGAAAAATCTGGTTTGGGCTCCATGATTATAGCGCCATTTGCTATATGCCCCCTCCAATCAGATTTTGCCACATCACCCCTCTCTCTATTTTATTATTTTTTTATTTTAAAAGATATAATAAAATATTAAAAGGGGCTTTATATATAAAGCCCCACCACTACACCCCTTTTCCACTTTATCTCTCCATGCTGACTCAGCAGCCACGTGGACCAATCAGGAAGGGAGGCTTTATATATAAAGCCTTCCACTACGCATGGTCTAATACCTAGTTATATGTACATACAAGCTCAAAAATCTCAATGATCAGTATTACATGTAAAAAAATTGTAGGAGTAAACTGATATTTTCGCGGTTGTGGTTTGTCAAAAATTATAACTTCCATCCAAAAAAATATTTTCTTGTCATTTTCGTTCCCAACGTTCCTAGCTAGTTAAAATAAAAAAATATATAGAATATTAATGTTTTTCTTTTTTTTATGTATTGTTATGTTTTTTTTTTTTTTTTTTTGAACGGCCAACGAATCAATTTTCGAGCACTCTCGGGCACCCTTTTGGCGAATCAGGTACTCGAGAGTACCGGGCCATCAATTGCCACCAATTCTCGGGAAAACCCGACCACTCACTAGCCCGAAGGCACGACAGTAAAATAATTGGTAAAACCGGTCGGGATTAGAACTCGAACACAAGCCAATGACCGAGGCATCCCTCATTTCCTCTCCACCAATATCTTCCAAATGTAGCTAGTGGGAATTGACGGCTGTTATGTTATAGTATTTTTAAAGTGAACTTGGAAATGAAAAGGTTTGAATTTGGAATATATGGTTAAGATTGGTTTGGATGAGGGGGATCTGACGGTTGGGAATTAGTTAAGGTATTTTATTGTCGTTGATTGGAGTACAGCTAATGTTATTCTTTTTGTGAACTGGGGTTAAATGTTTTTAACTAGAGGTGCAGGCGTGATTAGAAAAATGAAAATGGAAATAAAATGGAATTGATATGTTGTTTGACGTCCGGCTGGCCGGCCAACCATGCAATCACATGTTTTGCCATGTGAAAATGAGATATTTGTGTTGTAGGTATCAAGTCAAGTGCTTAATAATGATAATTATAATAATAATAGTAATAAAAATAATAATTTAGTATTATTATAATAACTATAATAATAATATTAAAATGTTAGTAATAATAGTTAGTGGCTGTTTGGCAAGTGCTGAACCAATAAGTGCTGAACCAATAAGAGGTCTGAATGGATAAGAGGCTCTGAACCAGTAAGTGCTGAACCAATAATGGTTGTTTGGTTGTATGTCTGAATGGGAGTGCAAAATGACTATTTTATCCCTAAGTATTATTATTATTATTATTATTATTATTATTATTATTATCAACACACAAAACACAACACTGACATCTTTATCTGTAACCCACACCCACACTCTTTCCTATTCTATCTTTTCTTTTCTTCAAGATTCTCTCTCTGTTCTTCACGTTTCTTTTTTCTTTTCTGTTCTTCATTCTTTCTTTTCTTCATTTATTCATTCATGTTCTTTTTTTTTTCTCACACACAAACACACACTTTTAATATCACATAAGAAGTAGATGGTGGTTGGAGATCGGAGGAGGAGAGGAGGAAGGGTGGGGGGCGGATGGTGGTTGGAGCAGAGGAGGAGGGTGACGAGGGCTGAGGAGCGGCGGCAGGTGGGGAGGAGCGGCGGCGGGTGGAGCAGCAGGAAAGAGAGAGGCGAGTCGGAGGCCGGAGGAAGGCGGCGACCGGCGGTGAAGGTGAAGATGAAGGTGAAGGGGTTGTTCAGAGGTGAGGGCAAATCCTGTCCATTTTTTCATTCAGATTGGTTTTCAAATCTGAATCAATAAGTGGCCATTCAGATCACTTAATCGTTAAGTGGACTGAACCAAACACATACATCTGACCGATTCAGATGTGTTGGTCTATTAAGTGGCTATTAAGTGCCAACCAAACAGCCCCTTAATTAATTATACATTGAAATAGCCGTTAAAAAAATAGACGTTAGAATATTTTGAATAGTTTTTTTTTAACGGCCAACGAATCAATTTCCGAGCATTCTCGGGTACATTTTTTACGAATTAGGTACTCGAGAGTACCCGGGTCACCAATTGCCACCAATTCCCGGGAAAACCCGACCACTCACCCGCCCGAAGGCACGACAGTGAAATAATCGGTAAAACCGGTCGGGATCAGGACTCGAACCCAAGCAATTAGCCGGGTCATCCCTCATTTCCCCTCCACCAATGTCCTCCAAATGTAGCTAGTGGGAATTGAACCCAAGCCTCCCATAGAAAACTTTAGGCCCTCAACCAACTGGGCTTTGAAAATATTACTAACAAATTGTTTGAAGTTAATTCTATAAAAATAATAGAAACATTAAAAAATGTTCTAACCTCGGTCCTCTGGGCTCTGGATATTTTTAATAAAATCACAAATAGTTAATGGCAAATAGTGTTAAAAATGATCGAGATAGGCCGTTTAACATGTTTTCCCCAATCATGCATTCGGATGCATACTATAATTTCTTTAGGAAAATGAGTTACGTCATAATTTACCATGCTTCTTATTTGATTTTTGTTCACATGCATGTCAATAGTTTATGTATCATGAATAACTAAATGTTCTGTACTAAAATGTAAATAATAAAATCTCACTCATAGTTAAACCTATTTATACATTAAAAGAGAATCTTGTTTTGAACCCCATTTTCCACTCTTGCCACCTTCGAAATTCAACCGAACTTTTCTCAACTACTATCCCTTACCACCTTTCCTTTGCCTCCTTATCTTGTTCACAATAAGACACAATGTCGAGGAAACATATACACAGATCTACAAGACTTTCTCTTATTTATATATATGGTTTTATATTTCATTGATGATTTAGAGTTTTGCTAGTTCAATTTTGAATTTCATTTATGTAGGAAGCGTTAGCGTATAAATTAAATCAAAACACTTTTATTATGCATTACAATACATGAATCAAAAGAAAGCACTAAATTACGGTGCTTCTACTAGCGAAATATTTATACAAAAATGGAGGAGAAAAAGAATTATTTTGGGCTGAGGATCGTGTTTGACAAACAAATTTCAAGTCTCCCACTAGAACTTATTTTGTTTCCCAGGGTACAATAGCCAAAGCAATACTATTACTGGGATTGGCTCGTGGACTTGGATGGTACCTTGGAATGAGACGATGGAGATTAATATTCTTTGCAAATGTTGGTGTGTTTTAGTGTAAGTTCCAACTAAGCCTCTCCTTGGTTTTATAGTGGAAAAATGAATCAAAGAATTAAAAACGAAAAATGAATTGCATTCAACGTCTTCAATGCTCTTTATTCATGTTTTTGAATTCTTAATCGTAATTGTTTGCAAGCGTGCGAAGTGCGTCATTAAAGCATCACATTGCGCCTATCACCCACGACACATCGCAACATCATTAGTGCGCGCTTCCATGAAACAATAGGGAAGGAGATATCCTACTTGTATACCACTTCAAGTTTTGTCTATCCTCCTATGGGGACAAGGTTCTTTCGCATTCCATTTCAATATTTCACCTTTGCTAGTTTCAACACCAATTTTTAAGCATTAAACACATATCCACTAAGAAATATTTATATTAACCCTAGTTTCAATTATATATATTTTTTTCCAAACTTGCATTTTCGCCAAATTCCCCACAGTTTATGGATTCATCTTGTGTTTCAAGCTTCACTTAGGGTTTTGCATGTGTTCTTCAAATCAAGGATAATAGATGTTTGAATATGTTCAAAGAGAGATAGAAAAAAGAGATAAGAGATGCAAGGGGATGGTGACCGAAGGTGTGGAAGGTTGGTGTCACTAGTGAATAAGGTTTTAGTGTCGTTCAATCCTTTAAATGAATTAATTATTTTTTTATTTTATTTTTCTTTTTGAACAGGAGTAAAAAGTTATTTATAATCGTACGTTTGCTTTTTACTAAAAGTAGGGGTCGGCCCAATAGAGGATTTGGCAAAGCTAGGCCCACCATTTATTCAAGTGTTATTTTGATATTTTCATACATACTGCTAGTGGGAAACCCGTACGATGTAGCGGTGATAAAAAATGACATTGATTCATATGCTCTTGCTGCTAATTCTTCTTTGTCATAATCTTTTGAAATTTTAATCAAACAAAATAGCAATTTTATGGTTTATAACATGTTCCTTATACAAATCATCATCATACTCATAAAGACTTATAAAAGTATGTCCTTATCAAAGTTAATGAATAATATGATGGACTTAATTTGTTGCACGATAAATGCTCTCTGGCTGCTAAACTTTCATGTTTTATATTAATAGAACATCATGTCAAATTTCTAAATCAATTAAAAACACGTTTATATATTTAGACTCTTCACTCTTTATAGACCATCTTCAATAACTTTGACACAAATCTTGAGGTTAATTCTTATTCCAACTTAGATAACAACATCCTTGCCATCTTTGACTTAACTTCAATCTCATCTATGAAACTTATTCAGTTGGTCCAAACATTTAGAATAATACATGGGTCGAAATGACTATAGCATTGATTAATGATAGCCTACAACGCCATACATAAGAATAATAATGATGCTCAACCATGATTTTTATTATTGTATCAGAAGCGCAAATTATAATAGTTTGAAAGATTTTTTTTTACTTATTCACTTTCTTTTAGGCATGCGATATTTTTGTTTCTTTTCTTCAGTAAACAATTATTATAAAATTGTATCATATGTGTATAAATTAATTTAAACCCGCATATTCAAACACCATAAAACAAGAAACATAACTCAAGTATTTTATATTTTTCAGCAAACCTTAAAATATTGTAACCCGTAAACCTGTGGTAATCCATTAGATGTGAATAATTTATCTTATCTATTGTTAACTTTTCATATGTTAACATAAATATATGTTCATCCACCATATGAGGCTAAGACTTGATTTTTGTGTTTTTCTATTGACCACATTATTTGTATCTTACTTTATTAATGATTTCTAACCCTATATTATATATAAAAAAAAGCATTATCAACATTGATATCATTTTAACTCCCCATGATGATATAGTTATCTATACACGATTTGATGATATAGTTAATCTAAATCTCTTATTATATTTGATGAGGTTATCATGGCTAAGCCAAAATAGGTGTTTGTCAAACCGAAGAGAAAGAAAAATGATGTAAAAAATATATACCACAATACATGCATATACATGATATAGTTTATCTAAATCTCTTATTATATTTGATGAGGTTATCATGGCTAAGCCAAAATAGGTGTTTGTCAAACCGAAGAGAAAGAAAAATAATGTAAAAAATATATACCACAATACATGCATATACATGTTTATAAAAGTTAAAGCTCTTACAACATCTTCAATCAAAACAAAAGTAGTTAAGGATGTCTTGTATGAAAAAAAAATCTTCTTTTTTAAACTAAATAAAAAATACATACAAACATAACCAAAGTAGAGACAAAACATACAACACTTGAGTAATCTTGTTTGTCGAAACACGTTCACTTCTTTCGATGTATTCAAACGGAAAACATCTTGGCTTGGTTGTTTTCCCTTTACATTCACCTTCTGTCTAACCATTCTTTTTATGAACAAATCAAATTATTTTATAAGAGTTTGTTGTCTCTTTAGTTTTCTCAAGTGATTACTAAAACATTTAATTTTATAAGAAGTTGCATCTCTTCACTTTCTTCTTTTTAATTATTATCATGTTACAAGAATATAATGAGATATTACTATTATATAATTTAAAACAATTTAATTGTATTTATCAATTTATCCAACAATTCATTTATCAATTTAATGGTTATATAGAAAAACCTTATTGCCCTTTACTCACTTCACTAAGTTATTGTACTACAAGTATAAAATGTTGTAATTACTTAAATTTGCATAGTATCCTTACTAGATGCTTTATAATATAGTATAGATGTGACTTGTGAGTATATAATGCATAGGTCTATAAATCGTTTTTTTTATAATAATCAGTTTCGTTTTTTTATTTAAGGGTTGTAACAAGTTATTGCTATAACTGGTTCGGTTTAAGGTATGGTTATTGGACCAAAAAACCTAACCCTATATACCCGGGTCCATATAAAGTTGGGTTCTTGTTCTTAAAATCTGGGTATTAACATGTTTTGGGTAATGTTCTCAATTCAACTGCTTAGGTTCCCCTGTTAGAGTCTGATTGCTACATACACAAGTTAAAGGGTGACTTTAATATCTAAAACTAGTGATTATTTAATAAGAAACAAAGAGTCCTAATACGATATTCAAGTGGAATATATTAAATTTAGTGATTCTATAATAAGAAAACACAATGTGAAACATAACCTTGCAAATTGAAGTCTATTACAAAGTTCTACTTTTAAGGCTTTATGTTGTTGAATAACTAAGCCATTCAAAACTAAATCATTCAAAAAGTGTTGTCAAGTCATCACCATGTAAGCATAAGCAAGGAACCAATAGCTATATATAGTGGAATAACTAAAAAGTAAATTAAAGAAAAAAAAGAAAGAAAAATGTGATTTGGTCAAAAGGGGTGGACCCCGCGTCTCAAGGGTTTAACGCCCATTATAGGGTTGGCGGAAGGCTGATAACACTTAGTACAACGCCCCCAACTGATTTGGCATGGAGGCCAACCAGTAACGCATAGTTTAAGAAAGATCCAATCAATAATAATATATCGATCTTGATAAACACAGAAAAGCTAAAACGTGTCCCATGCTACGTGGATGCTTCAAATTTCAATGAGTTTAAAACAATGAAACAATGGGATACAACAAACTAATCTCAATAGCAATAATACTCGTCTAACATGTTCTAAATCAAGGAAATTCAGTTCAACAGGTTATCACACGACATGCACATAAGGCTGCAAAACATGCCACAGATACCTTATCAATGGTGAATGGGTGTTGAGTACTATGCCACCATGACACGCCAATGGTATCCCCTTGGGTAGTAAATAATATTAATAGCTTGTATACCCAGAGTAAGTCACTGAACTACAGAGTAAGCCTCTAAAGATAAGGTTGTCACAAAAAGGCAATAGCAATTTTGTAACAATAATAAGGTGGTAAACTATATTAACCAACTAATAACAATGAATCATGAAGGCTATAACTATTATCATACGATGATGAGTCATAACAACAACAATCATACCCAGTAGAAAGTGGCAGATCCAGGAATTTTTTTCACTGGGTTCCCTTTTTAGGTGTTCCAATTTCATATGACCAAACATAAAAATTTTGGGTCAGTTCAAGGGTTCGGGTCAGTTTGACGGTTCGGGTCGGTTTGACGGTTCGGGTCGGTTTGACGGTTCGGGTCAGGTGAGGTTCATCACATAATAAAAATACGATACAATAATGAAAAAACATCGTCATTTGAAATTTAAAGCACGCAATGTAAATACGATTGATGAAAAAACATACCTGCGGGTGTTTCCGTCGAGTTTTCAACTTTTGAAACATTCGTTTGAGATAAACATAATACAAATCACTCATTCATATCAAATCCTCCCTGGTATAATGATTTGGAAAAAGTTAGCAAATGGTATGAAAAATAGTAGTATTATCCGCCAAACAAATATTTGAAAACAACTAAATTGTGGACATAAGACATGAACAACTAGATCTTTTTCCTTTAGCTTTTGACATCAGGATTCTCCATCATCTCATTCTTTTCCTTGTCATTAAGACCTTCTGGAAGATTATCTTCACCCTTAAACGCATCTACAACATTAACAACAAGCAAAGCATGCATGTTCAATCGCCATAAATTGAAATCGTTCTTGCTATCAAATTTTCCGGGTTCAAACTTTGTCCATACCATTCTTTGAATTCAAACACTTTTGAGATCACCTTCTTAATTTGTAATTGAGCCGTATAATCAGGCTCTGATATCAATTGTTATAAAATTCGTTCCAATTAGCAAAACACATGACGAACACACACTATATTACATGGAATATAATTAAAGAATCAAGAACACACTTAATCAACTTAGGGCTTCTTTATTATCAGTGATTACGAAACGATTACAAAAAGAGTAAAGAAATCGATACAGTGAATCTAACCAATTGAAACGATCTAATCAACCTATTTATCAAGCTCTAACGACTTTTGACAGCAAACAAAGTAACTTTGAGTTACACTTTTGCCCCCATGTAGTTTTTGAATTGTAAGAAAACAACCCTAACGTTATCAAAACCAACCTGTAAAAGGGGATTACTCTTCGAGCTTATTACCGCATGAACCCTGACTTAACTAACATTTGACTTTATTTGACATGTGAATGCGTGATTATGCAGTGTTTTACAACAAAAGTCATGAGACTACCACTCAACCTTGAAAATACACATAGCTACATGTTTAGATCACTTAGACAATTTGAATCTTGCCTTTATAGTGAGTTTGATTCTTGTATTAGATAATAAGATACCAACTACATGTGACCTGATTTTTAGTAAAAAGATTAAAACTGAAACTCTAATTACCATCACCTTCGTAACCATATGAACAAATTTGAAATCACCTTCAATTCTTCAAAGCCGATATGAATCAACTCAAATCAATAGAGAAACTAAAATCACGATAAAAAACCAATGCAAAGTTATGAACCAATGCAAAGTTATGAATCACCTCCATTGTATGACTGTTCTTCAACATTGACAGACTCATTAGGCTCCACCTCAATTTGAACCTCTCCTTTAACACTGTCTTCTGGTTTCTTGTTAAACAAATCTTTATAGGCCACATTTTCTCTCCATTCTACATTTCTGCTGTTAATGACTTTACCATCACTTATCCTCCAAAGTCTGCTACCCTTCACACCTGCTGTATAACCAAGAAATACACACTTCTCAGTCCTTGAATCTAACTTTACTTGACTTATTTGGGCATAAGCCAAAGAACCAAATATCTTCAAGTCTTCATACTCTGGTTTGACACCTGTCCACATCTCCATTGGTGTCTTCATCTTTAAAGCAACAGAAGGAGATCTGTTTACCAAATAAGTTGCAGTTGATACAGCTTCTCCCCAAAACTTCTTTGGTAAACCGGAACAAAACAACATACATCTTACTCTTTCTAGCAAAGTTCTATTCATCCTCTCTGCTAGACCATTTTGCTGTGGTGTACCAGGCACAATCAAATGTCTATCAATTCCCTGAGACTTACAATATTGATTGAACTCATTGTTACAAAATTCTAATCCATTGTCAGACCTCAGTTTCTTGAGTTTCTTACTAGACTGATTTTCTATTAAAACCTTCCACTCTTTAAACTTCCCAAATGCCCCATGTTTATGTTTAAGAACATAAATCCACACTCTTCTGGAATAATGATCTATGATAGACAAAAAATACCTTGCACCACCTAAGGTTTCTGTCTTAGCAGGTGCCCACAAATCAGAGTGCACATAATCCAGTGGCCCCTTAGTACAATGCTTTCCTTTACTAAACTTAACTTTCTTCTGTTTTCCCATAAGACAATATTCACAAAAACTGATCTCACAACTCTTGAGATCACCAAGAACTTGCTGCTTATTAAGCTCTACAAGCCTTTGTTTGCTAATATGTCCTAATCTTTTATGCCACAAAAGAGCCTCAACATCACCTTCTTCTGAGGCAACATTGATACAACCATTATCTACTTGTCCATCCAACAAATAGATATTATTTTCCTGCCTAGTACCAGTCAACATGACCATAGACCCTTTAGCTATCTTGGCTTTTGCCATTTTTCAAACTAACTACATAGCATTCTCTTTCAAAAGTACCCAAAGACATTATACTTCTTTGAAGTTCAGGAGCATACCTCACACCTTTAATAATCTTTTCAGTACCATTGCTCAACTTGAAAGTGACAGTTCCTATTCCTTTGTATTATCACCAAGCTTGACTGTACCAAAGTCTCCTTTCTTGAGATCTTTAAAATATTCTTTCACAGGAGTCATGTGGAAAGATCCACCTGAATCCATGACCCACTTACTCTTCACATCACCACAGGTTATGATAAGTACATCAGCACTATCATACCCATCAGAGGATTCATCTTCATTATTGTGATTCTTGTTGTTGTACATCTTTGAACCTCCTGAATCACCCTTCTTCTTTTTCCACTCAGGACAATTTCTTCTCAAATGGTTCTCAGAATTACACACAAAACACCTTCGTTTAAACTTTGACTTGGATCTTGACTTGGAGTTTCTCTGATCAGATCTTCCTCTTATCAACATGCCCTATCCACTTATTCCTTAGAATCAGACTTCTTCTTCAATTCTTTGGAATTAAGTGCTGCAAGAACCTCATCCATTGTTAATGTTTCTCTGCCATACATCAAGGTATCAACAAAATGTTCATAACTTGATGGCAGAGAAGTCAAGAACAATATGGCTTCATCTTCTTCATCTATCTCAACTTCAATGTTCTCTAAATCAAGAACCAACTTATTAAACTCATCAGTATGATCCTCTACAGTCTTTTCAGACTCCATATGAAAAGTATACAATCTTCTTTTTAAATACAGACGATTAGCCAAAGACATCGTCATATACAGAGATTCCAACTTAGCCCACACCCCTGCTGCAGAGGTTTCTTTCGACACCTCCCTGAGTACTCTTTCTCCAAGACTCAATATGATATCACTATGGGCCTTTTCCAAGATGTCCTTCTTCTCCTTATCAGTTAATGTACTACGCAAGTTAGCTTCTCCCAACAGGGCATCACTAACTCCCTGATGTACAAGAAGGGCTCTCATCTTGACTCTCCATAAACTGAAGTCATTCCTCCCATCAAACTTCTCAAGATCAAACTTCGTCGACACCATCTTCTTCTTCCTCTGAATCGAGCCAACCTGGCTCTGATACCACTTGTTATAAAACGAACAGAGGAAATACAAAGAACAGAAACTATAGCCAACGATTGTAGGATCTTTTATTGATAAACTTCTAATCGAAAGATTACAAGAATGAATTGAAAACGAATTGGAAAAAGATTACAAGAATATAGAATGCCCAATCTAGATGATTAGCCTCCATTTATTAACCTAGAGCTGATAACGACTTCATAACAACCGAAGTTTTATTTTGGCAAGAATAGTCCCTGAAGTTTGGACCTCTATTATTATCAGCTTGAAATTGATCCTCGTTGACTTTGACTTAAGAAAAGACTTTTGTTGACTGGTGAATGAGATCTACTCTTAACAATATGACTAACATTAATTAAAAGATAAAGCAAACCTTTGCTAATTTTTTAGTATAGCTTTGTTAACATCAGGATTCTCCATCATCTCGTTCCTTTCCTTGTCATTAAGACCTTCTGGAAGATTATCTTCACCTTTAAACGCATCTACAACATTAACAACAAGCGAAGCATGCATCTTCAATCGCCATAAATTGAAATCGTTCTTGCATCAAATTTTCCGGGTTCAAACTTTGTCCATACCATTCTTTGAATTCAAACACTTCTGAGATCACCTTCTTTGTAATTGAGCCATATAACTAGGCTTTGTTATCAATTGTTATAAAATTCGTTCCAATTAGCAAATTAGAAACACATGACGAACACACAGTATATTACATGGAATATAATTATAGAATCAAGAACACACTTAATCAACTAGGGCTTCTTTATTATCAGTGATTACGAAACGATTACAAAAAGAGTAAAGAAATCGATACAATGAATCGAACCAATTGAAACGATCTAATCAACCTATTTATCAAGCTCTAACGACTTTTGACAACAAACCAACTAACTTTGAGTTACACTTTTGTCCCATGTAGTTTCTGAATTGTAAGAAAACAACCCTAACCTTATCAAAACCAACCTGTAAAAGGGGATTGCTCTTCGAGCTTATTACAGCATGAACCATGACTTAACTAGCATTTGACTTTATTTGTCATGTGAATGTGTGATTATGCACTGTTTTACAACAAAAGTCATGAGACTACCACTCAACCTTGAAAATACACATAGCTACATGTTTAGATCACTTAGACAATTTGAATCTTGCCTTTACAATGAGTTTGATTCTTGTATTAGATAATAATACCAACTACATGTGACCTGATTTTTAGTAAAAAGATTAAAACTGAAACTATAATTACCATCACCTTCGTAACCATATGAAACAAATTTGAAATCACCTTCAATTCTTCAAAGCCGATATGAATCAACTCAAATCAATAGAGAAACTAAAATCACGATAAAAAACCAATGCAAAGTTATGAACCACTGAAACACTAGATCTACCAAAAAACCCCAAAAAATTAGTTGACCCGACTCAATCTTAATTCAATAAACACATGCATAGAGCGAGTTCAAACAAGAGCCATCAAAAACTTTAATATAGCCAATTAAAAAATGAGAATCACTTTTGCTAGGCGGTGACAGTTTTTTTTTTTTTTTTTTGATAAAGGAAAACACATGCAATGTATTCACATAGATTAACCATGAACAAATTAGAATTTTACAATAACAAATTTAATGGTGTTTACTTGTTTTCAACGACAAATACATTATGCTAATTACGAAATAGCATCGTATTCAGTTTGAAAAAACCAATCAAATCGTTAGATCTCACTTTTACTAATTTTCAAAAAAAAGTACTCAAACGCTTAGTGGTGGTGTTGGAGAAGTACTCAATTCACTTTTGCCCATTTTAATGTTTGAGAACGACATTCTTCATACACTTCATAGGGTAGCAAAAACCGATTTCACAAACCTAATCGCCTGTAGGAGTGTTGCTTAACTACTGACCAATCCAAACAAGATATCTAAGGGTACCCCGAGTACCCTTACATACACTTATAACGTTCAAACAACAACCATTAAATAACTAATAATTAACCTATGAAACTTCTTTTAGACCTTAGATCTTTTAATAAACACTTCAAATCTACCTCATAGTTCACATAATCATTCTCTCATGATTAAAACACCAATAATTAGCACATTCAACCTAAAACCATTTAATGTTTTGTACATCTACATTAAACTTACACCTTCCTCTTGTTGCTTTCAACTAACACACCCAACCAACCTCACATTTTAACATTAACCCCAACTTACAAAATATTACACTCAACCCCCTACACTTCCCCTCTAGGAACCACATACACCCTAGCCTTTACAACCAATTCATCCCCAACCTTAAACCCTGGACTAACCGGAAACCCAACCACATGTCCGGCAGCCACCCTTCCTCCTGGATGCCTCACAACACTCTCCATAAACCGCGGGTGAAACTCCGCCCCTCTACTCCCTTCAAAATGCGTAGGAATTGGATCAAATGAAAACGCGAGCAAATGCAGCATCCAAACCGCCTTTGCAAGCGATAAAAACTCCCCATAGAACCTCGTTCGTGGGTGATTACCCGCCAAAACCTGTCGTCGTTGCTCCAAATCCCCGAATAACGATTCCTCCATCTTTGGATGGACAATTGACAAATACTTCTTTGAGCAAAAGTGACCAAACTGGCACATTGGCATGATTCCTAGAAGCTCAATAGGGTCCATCGACTTCATATCGCGGTATTGTGTAAAACAATCTGACTTGAACTGGTTAGGGTTTAAGAGGGAGGACAAACTTCCGTCCATGTAAAACGTTTCATGGTCAAACCCTTGGAAGATTTTACGGTTTACATATGATTCGAGGGCGTATTTAGCGTGGTTTGGACCGACGATGGAGTTGGTTATGGTGGCATGAGTGGTGGTGGTGGTTGTGGTTGTTGATGCTTCGATGGATCTTATGGTGGCTGCAATGTCCCAATGTGCTGACTTCATTTGTGAGAGGAGGAGTAATGTGAAGGACTTTGATGATTCTTTTACGGAGCTCATGCATGTTTCGAAAAGCTCAGGCGTCGGCGCCGGTGACGGAGAAACTGCATTGCAGGTACAGGTGTAAGAATTAATAGAAGACTTGGATGTTTAGTATTTTATTTTAGCAGTATAAAAGTAAATTTTATGCATGGTCCATGTGACTTGACACAAAGTTGGAAATTTTGTCCCAAGGTATAAACAAGCATAGAGTTGACGAACTGAGCTTTAGTTTACAACCTATGTTGGATATCAACCTATGTTGTCAAAAGTGCAGCGCGGCAAGGATGAAGCGCCTGGTGGTGACATAGACGACAAATCGTGTCTTTTTTTTGGATAATTGCCAAAATAAACAGTTGACCAAGCATATTTGCTAAAATAAACATTTGATACGTCTAAACATTAGGGACGAACTATTCTTTTGCGTCTACCAATCAGATGATTACACGTGTAAAATCTTCAAACGTTTTAATTTTTAAGGTCTTCGCGTCTAAACTTTAGACACGAGGCTGTTATTTAGACGCAAAGGGGAGCACCTATTTTTGAGGCAAAAGGGAGCACCTATTCTTGCGTCTAAATAACAGCCTCGCGTCTAAAGTTTAGACGCAGGGATCTTAGAAATTAAAGCGTCTGAAGACTTTACACATGTAATCATATGATTGGTAGACGCAAAGGAGTGACTCGTACCTAATGTTTAGACGTATCATGTGTTTATTTTGGCAAATATGTTTGGTTAACTGTTTATTTGGGCAATTATCCATTTTTTTTAAAGCGTAGGTCATACCATCACATACCCATAAATTTTTTTTTTCGGAACTCATACTAGCTAGAGTATTGACTATACGTGTCCAAAATGCTTTGGGTTTAGGGGGTATCACTATAAACTAAAAACCCGTATGGTACAAATGTATGGTACAAAATCTCAATGCATAACTTTGAGATTTTTTTCTGGGAATAAAACTTAAAGAAATAAGAAGCAATGCAGAGTGTGCATATAAACAGTTGTAAAGAGTATAAAAAGCAAAAATAAAATTTAGATAGACTTTATTCGTAAAAAGTAAAAAAGCCCCCGTATCTCTGATGCACGGAAACGGCTGATAGGTGCCGTACCCCGTACCCGAAACTCGTCGGGGACGAAAACGTGTACGGGGACGGAGGGAAACGCTTCCTGGCCGCTAACTGCCGTATGGTAAAGTATCAATTCATAAAGTGCTAACTGCTAAAAAGTAAAAAAGTTTAAATTCAAAGTGTAGAACACTAGAACTACCGGTACATAATTAACGTTCGGGTATCCTACTAAGTAGAGACATATGCTTTTTGTTTGTTGGGGAGATTTACAGTTCAATTCTTGACAAAAATATAATAGTATAAATTATATTCTATAACTAACAATAGTATAGAAGATATAACAATTATATATTAATTCTACGACGCTTGAACAGTAATTTAATATTTTATTTTTATTATTATTTAATCGTTATGTTATTATATATTATATATATTGGCCACTAACTTTTTTACTAACTACAATTTGACCACTAAACTTTGAGCTTTTAGGATTTAAAACTTTGATCACCAAACTTTTAGCTTTTGAGATTTCAAACTCACCAAACTTTTAGCTTTTAGCCGCGAGTATTTTTTTGAAGCCCACGCGAGAATAACAGTCACTTAATATTATCTTTTATGTTCACGAAACCCTCCACGCAACAGGAGCTCTCACAGCGACGCACGATATTTAAAGTCCACCAAACCCTCAACGCAACAGGAGCTCCCGCCGCGAAGCACGGGGTAATAGAATCCCAGTTAACGTTAAAAAAACAATGCATAATAATCTATATCTATATCTATATTCTATATATATATATAAAAGAAAAGACCTTTGCTGACGTGGCGTGCAATGGAGGCCTCAACCTTATGCCACGTGGCATCATAATGGAGAGTTTTTGGTGTTTTTAAATTGTTTCCTTTTTTAATTAAATTGAGTTATTTTAGGAAAAAAGAATTTAAAAATAAATTTAAAATTTTCTCTCTCATATTTCCTCCCATAACTTTTAAACGTTTATATCTTTTATATACGGGATTTTTTAAAGAAAAAAATTACACCAAATTAACGAGCGTTTTATTATCTTTCCAACGAGTACCATAGTGCTATATAAAAAACGGAGAAAAAATCGACTATTTTTTGTGGGGTTTCGTTCATACAGGAAAAAAAACACACAAAGTGTTCATGTTATCACGTAAAATTAGATTTTGTGGGGAATATGAGTTATTACTGATTAGAATACTATAAACATGCAATGATTGGAAGATTTTGTGGTTAGTTAACTTGAGCCATTTATAATAGGTTATCACGTAAAATTAGATATATCAACCCCGGGACCTCCCGGGGTAATCAGCTAGTATATATATAAAAGAAAGCGTATATGCTGACGTGGCGTGTAATGGAGGCTTCAACCTCCCCTTGAGAGTGCTACGTGGCATCATAATTGAAAGATTTTAGTGTTTTTGAACTATTTCCTTTTTTAATTAAAAAAAAAAGATAAACATAAAACCCTAAATTAAATTGAGTTATTTTAGGAAAAAAAGAATTTAAAAATAAATTTAAAATTTTATCTCTCATGTTTCTTCCCATCATTTTTAAACGTTTATATCTTTTATATACGGGATTTTTTAAAGAAAAAAATTACACCAAATTAACGAGCGTTTTATTATCTTTCCAACGAGTACCATAGTCCTATATAAAAAACGGAGAAAAATCGACTATTTTTTGTGGGGTTTCGTTCATACAGGAAAAAAAACATACAAAGTGTTCATGTTATTCATTAATCATGTTTTTTTCTTTTAAACCAGGTTCTTATCTACGATGTTGAAAATCAACCCAATCGCCATGTTATCATTGAAATTTTACTGGCCATACTTCATCAAAAGAAGTTAGGAGAAAGAATCGCGCAACACTGCAACACATGGTGTCACCTTATAGCAAGGTTATTTTTTTTATTTATTTAATTACAAGAGTAATAATTATTACTATCAGTATTAGTATTATTAGAATGGTTATATTTTTCAACCCCGGAACGCTCCCGGAAAGAATTGATAGTTGCTGACGTGGCGTTCAATGGTGGCCTCAACCATCTCTTGATTATGCCACGTGGCATAATGAGATGCAATGATTACAACTTCCAAATTAAGTGTTTGTTTAGTTGATTAGGTTAGGAATTATAAGAGTCATTAGAATGTGAGAAATTAGAGAGATGTGATGAGTTTTTTAATAGTTACAGCTTACATAAGTGATTCTTTAGATGATTACTGATTAAGTTTTAGATTAGGGAATATGAGTTATTACTGATTAGAATACTATGAACATGCAATGATTGGGAGATTTTGTGGTTAGTTAACTTGAGCCATTTGCAATAGGTTATCACTTAAAATTAGATTTTTCAACCCCGGGACCCTCCCGGGGTAATCAGCTAGTATAATATAAAAAAATTAGGGGAAAAATTAGTTTACCTTGTATCTGACTACCGTAGTTGACTTTCTTCTTCGACTGAGACCTATTTTTCCGGCCACTACTGCCACCACCTCCGCCGCTGCTTACGGCGGCAGAACGTAACCTCTCCTTCAAGTTCTGAATCTCCACTTCCTTACTCTTCACCTCCATCTTCATCTTCTCCATGGCCGCCTCATACGGCGCCACCACCTCCCTCACCGCCACCCCCGCCACCGTCTTCACGGCGGCGCATTCTCCACCACCACCACCACCAGCCACCACACTCCTCCGCCACCTCTCCCTTAACACCCCAAGCTTCTTCAACTCCATCACCACCGCCACGTCAGCCGACCTCATCTTATCCACATCCCATGGACAATGTGCCTGTTGTAGACCCACGTACGCCTTCTTCAAACATGACACTGTTTCAAACACTTCACTTATAAACGTCATTGTCTCCATATTATTATTATTATTATTATTAATATTATTATTATTATATCGTTCTTGTTGTTGATGTTGGTGTTGTTGATGTTCTTGATCATGCGTTGAGTATTCGTTTGTTTTGACATTATAATCTGGTTTGGAATAATATTCGGAATCAGAATCTTCTTCGGAGGAATCTAGGTTGATGGAGTAGTGACGGTTGGAACCGATTGGATTGAGTAAACATGAGGATGTGACTCGTTGGATTAGATCAGAAAAGTTAAAGACCTTATTATTATTGTTGTTGATCATCATCATGAATGTTGTTATGTTTATGTTAAGTGAGTAATGATGAACACTTGATTAGAGATTTATTGTTGTTATAGATCTTTGATGTGTTACGGGGAGGTGTGAGGGTTTGGTGTAAATTGAACCCATGGTTGCATTGTCACGTGGCCCACCCGGTTTATGAGGATTTTGATAGATGAACGAGCAGCTTTTCAACCTTTTTCTAAAATCATTGTTTATGGCCTTTTCTACTTGATGGGCCCAATGACTTGTGTTTATTGAAATGAAAAGTATTATCAAGTTTTAAACAATCATAGATTTGGTTTTTTCAAACCCATACTTGTAGAAAGGAACAAAAGGTGAGGTTTATTGCTCTTTTAACAATCTCAATTTTCTGCTCAAACATTTATAAAATTTTGTTGGACAATGTTTTAAAGGGTGGGACTGGCAACCGCAGCCATAACCAGTCCGGTATATGATACAAGACCGTTTTATATCAGGAGGATGTGACTCGTTGGATTGGATTTCAAAAGTTAGAGACCTTGTTGTTGATGTTCGAATTTTACATAAATAATGTTAAATTTATGCCAATGATGGCCAACCCAATTGGTCGGAGGTGAGAGGATTTAATACTCTTGCATGGGTTTCCACGTAAGAGGTCCTTAGATCGATCCTCGCTACCTACAAAATATGCGATTAAGGCCTTTGGGTTGAGAGAGTTGCAATACCCGCAGGTGCTCGAATTTGAACTCGGGGAGGGGTGTCTATAAGTCCAAAGGACATACCAGGTGGATCTAGCTATCCAAAAAAAAAAATATAATGTTAATTTTATACATTTTATGTATAAATTATAAGTTTAGGGCCTTATTTCATTAGACACAGCCGTTATTACGTTTGTTTATGGAATTTCATCGATTTTGATTCGAAATCATGAAATATCATCCAATATTGAGGTAAGAACTCTTTTTTCCTATTTGGTCCAATTTGCCTCACACAGTCTATTGCCATTTGAGGTATGTTTTTTCTTCTCTATATCAAGCCTATTGCCCAACATCTAAGCTTTTTTTTTTATTTCTTTACAACAATTATTCATAAACTCTTAGGATATTGATAACTTTTGATTGTTCTGTTTTTTTTCTCTCTCTCTATTTTTTGTTGTTTTTTCAATCAACATTGGGTTAAAACTCATGATTTTATCTGAATTGTTTCTGGGAACAGAAGGCTAAATTCATGCTTTGTTGATTTCAATTTTTTTAGTTCTCCTCTGCTAATATTATTCAAAGCTTTCAAGAGTTCAAAGGCTTCAACTTCTACAATTGAAGGTAAACTCACTTGAATTTTAAGTCTTTGAGTTTTGCTCCTATGTTAATATTAGTGTTCAGTTTAATTATATTAAATATTTCTGTAAATTTGTTCCAACCCTTGCTCCGCCTCTTCCACTTCCTCCTGCCCTGCTCCGCCCCTTTCTCCCGTCCAGGTTAACTTGGTTCCGTTTTTTTCGACTGATACATAAATGTAGTTAACTTGGTTTAGGTACTTAATTCATCAACTAATATTATAGATTCCGTTCTTTGAATATTGGATATTGATTATTGTATATTGTTACTTGTTATTGAATTAGTTCAAAGATATTGGATAAATATTAGTTTGTTACTTGTTATTGAATTGGTTCAAAGATATTGGATTTTTACCTGCATTTGTTTGCAGCTCTGTTTAGTCTAAGATTTTGTCATTATCGATGAAGTTCTAATGTTAATAGAAGTATAGAACCCTTAATACTCTTCACGATTGTTAGATTTGAAGTAATGTATATTGATGAAACTCAATTTGGGTTGTGGCTTAATTTCAGATTTTTTGTTAACAGATCTTCGTATTTAGGTGATCGGATGTCGCGGTCCGGTCAAAAACAGTATTTATAAGTCCTAATTATCTTAAACTATGTAGTTAGTGATAATAAGGGTGTCGAACCACGAAGAGTCTATGGTTGGTGATTAAGGTTCTTAGTTGATTGAGAATGTCACTTTTATGAAGATGTTGTCAATTATGAAGATTGCAATTGTTGTTCATTTAAGAGTTTTGATTGAAAGTTTTAGAACCAACAAGTGATTTAAGACGATAATTGAAATAATAAAAACGATTAATTTGATTAATGAAAAAGACTTGATTGGAATTAATTGATTAAAGACAGTAATAAGAAAAGTGGATATCACATTGGTTCAACAAGTAACCTAGAGTTTATAACAAAATTGGGATTAATCAAGAAATTGCAATTAGGATTAACGAATTAATTGTTACAATAGGCTTAGGTGTTAAGTTTCATCAACATCAAAGATGGACTAAACTACACTTCATTACTCTAGAACATATGACCCTAATAACAAGTTAAGGCATAATTAACCGAATTCATTTCCCTAGTAATTGACACAAGAAACAATTATCAAAGAGAAATACCCAAATGTTAATAACCCTAGATTACAAGCCTCCACCGGGTGAATCCAAGGATGATTAGACGCTCATGGTGATGAAGGCTTCAATGGTGATGGAAATAATAAGACCAATGGCCATGAAAAATATTGGGAATAAAGGTTCTTGAATGGTAGTGAATGGTTGTGATTGATGATGAAGTGAAGGATGATGATCTTGAATGATCTTGGTGTTGTTGGAGGAAATGGCATGATTTGATTTGAATTAGAGAGTGAATGATGATGATTTTGATGCTAAAAGTTTGTTTATATAGATTCCACCTTGAGTTTAGGGTCAAAGGCCTCATTAAAACCCATAAAAAAACCCTAAAATTCGTCAACAAACTCATTTGACCCAGCAAGTGGAGTGGCCAACGCGACCAGATGGAGTGGCTGACGCGACCAGGTGTGTGGCTGACGCGACTTTAGAGAGTCGGCGATGCCATTATGCTGATGACGTGAGTTGTGGCTGTTCACCAGCCATCCACATCCCTTTAGTGAGCCGGCCACGCCTAAAAATGTAGTGGCCGACGTGAGTAACCCCATTTTAGTCATCTTTCTTCATTTCTTTCAACCGGTTCACTTTAGCTCCATCCCAAAGCCTCGTTAAGTTTCGAAAAACACCTTAAACTTCGTCAAACCTGTAAAACGCAAACTTTATCAAAGTAGTGTGTCCAAAATAATAAAATCGCATAAAAATGCAATCTTAAACACGAAAAGCCTATGACTTTCACCCACGTATCACATCCCCACACTTATATTTTTGCTTGTCCTCAAGCAACTTATTACACTTTCACAATTTCAACATAAAACGTATTCCCCATTCTCAAGCAACTTAAGTTAAGGTCTAATGTCATACCCGGTTCCAAATAGTTTTCTACAATCATAACTTCTCAACTTTCAATGAATATTTCTTTTCACAACTCAAGTGGTTACCCAAGACTAGCCTACCTTCTAGAGCCAACAAACTACACACATATCCCTCACGATATTCTCTCCACTCGGTTTAATTGACTAGCATTGATGCACTAGTATATATAGTACTCTCAAAACCGATTATAATGCACATGGGTATATGCATGCAACTTAATCACACTTCACCAAATTACACAAAAATGAATACAAGTCAAAAGGTCTTTTAAAGGGTTGTAACATGGTCGGGCGAAGGGTATGGAAGGGATGTTTTAAAGTGACTAAGGTGATGAAAATTTGACTTTTATTACATCAACAACTAAACTAAACAAATAACCAACTAATCTCATAAGGCAATGTTGCGCCTGTTTTTTTTCAACGGCTAACTAGAGCATATTTTTGTGCTTTTTTAGGATAGATTTCACTCTTTCTTCTTTTTTTTTCTCTCTTTTTTGTTTTTGTTTTTGAGAATAAACATTGCAAAATATTTACAATACAAAGTATTATCCTAAAACCGAATTTTCATCACTCGGGTTTAAAATTAAAAAGGTCTAATCGGGTCAAATGGGTTAAAATGGGTGATCAAATGAAAAGGTTTAAGGCTCAAGATTGGTTAACTAAGGGATATTGGAATGAGTAAGGGATGATAAAAATGGTTTAAAAATAAAAAGGTTTAACCTAATGCCTTAATCATTCTTATGTTCACAATTGGTCTAGGGCGGTAAACGTATTAAAGGTGCAAGTTCTATCGTATGAAACTATAATAGCACACACAATTCAAAAGAACACAACATGTAAAATAGATAGAATTTTATAAAGTGTAACATGTTGTGGTGGCTCAAAATCTCACATGGAAAGATGGGTAGGTATATAACATGTGTGTAGTAAATCGACTTTTGAAGCAAACTACTCCCAAATAACCACCCGTAATTCTTTTTACAAAAAAAACTGGGTTAGTCTTGGAAACCGAGGCAATTTACTTGTTGCTAATAAATGCATAGGCATGTGTGCATATGCATACTATAATTAAGTAACTCAATAGATGCCCTAAGGCGTATGATAGAATAGACCCATAAATCATTACATCCTTCGGGATAATAATAGACGGGGGATCGGTTCTAAGGCGGGTCTATAAGAAATACATAAGTAGCTAAAATTCTTGTTAGGGGTAAGTATGTAGATATTGCCCCTAGTTAATCGAAAGGATAGAGTAACTCAAGTTACATTATGAAAGTTAAGGCTTTCATATACTAATCGAGAAGTTAGGAAGCCGAGTAAAGGGATGATAGCCTTAGGCATATAATACTAATTAATGATGAGGCTTTAAGATGACAAAACAGCGAGTGATGCCAAAATTTGGTTTGGGGAAACTAAAATTCTTTATGATTACCAAAGCAACTATAAGAGAAAGGTTTCGGGGACGAAACCTCTTTAAGGGGGGTAGAGTTATAACACCCCAAAATCTTGTTTCGCCTAAATACGCCATTAGGAGTAATTGATAAAGTATCAAAAGCGACTTTAACGGTGGATGTTTTAGTCGACGGATAAAAATGAGTCTAAAACTCAATACAAGAGATTTATCTAGCTAATGTTTTGATCTAATACAAGCTCGAGACTAGACTTGAGGGACCATAGTTGCCAATATGGTAAAGTTGGCTCTATGGATAATAATAAAATAAGAAAACACACACAAGTGTGTGTTTTGGGTCGACATCAACATCAGGAGGATTACCTCCTTCACCATCAAAACCTAAAAACACAAGAATGAGCTCAATCAAAGGCAAAATCAAAGGGGTTCTTCATGCATTACACAAAAAACCAATCATCTAAGGTTTAATCACACCAAGGTACCTTTTATTTGGTTAAATTCGATGTTTAGATTCGTTTTTGTATATGGTGAAAAACTAGGGTTTTGATAAAACGTGAAATTTATGGTTTATAGAGGTAGCTCTAGTCTTGGGGAACCTCGAACATACCTAATCCGATTACAATCACAGTTAATGTGTGTATTTGGTTTTGATCATATGATTATGTTAATGTGTAGAAATTGGAGTTTAACCTCTAGGTTGAATCAACTTATATCTAGCAATCTTTGAGACTCATAGGAGTTGTTATAATGAGGAATTTAGGCTAAAAAGTCTAAACAACATGATATGATGATGATTAGATAAATGGGTATGCTTTGGCTAGCTTAAACTCATAAAAATCAATTGAATTGGTGGGTGCACACCAAGTGTTTGATAAAATGCTTGAATGAGAAAGTAAATGTGTAAAACATGTATGAACATGAAAACTAGAAATGTAATGTTGAGCTTGAGGTAAAATGAATACATGATGTCATGGATAATGAAAGAAATCCATATTATGTGTCCCTAAGTTAGGTACAAGGACTAGGGAGCAAATGGATCGAACGGATGCAAGCTCAATGCGTACGAAAGCAAAACGGATATGAGGTAAGTACTACTTACACTACTAGTCTACAAATACAACTCTTGTATTGATATAAGTGTTTAAACTTTGTAGTGGGACAAAGGTATGACCTCAAGGGGTGAAACCTATTAATCGGGTGATTTATGCGAATTCATGTCAAAACAAAATTCATAATCATAAACGAGTCATATAGTGTTGATCAAATGATGGAAATCATCAATTGGGTCAACCAATAAAGCCATGTGGTAAACAAGAGTCTAAACTCAGGTTTTGGATAAAAGTCACATGAATAAGGAAGTTATGTAATCATGAGTCTTAACGGGTCGAATGGGTGATTCCCTCACCATTCGAACCTGACATTAAAAGCGGTTATCTAAGCTTTAAGAAACTTGTGGATAACGGGTCAAATGGTAAATGCATTACCATTGAGTCCCAAGAGGCTAATGTGGTCACTCTAGAGTGTATGCAGGAGGACGCTTGGAAATTGGTCACTCGTTGCCTAAGTAATCCATATGGGTGCAAAGTATGGGTCAACGCCACCCGGTAAGTCCGTAGATAAATAAAGTCCTTCGGGGGAAGAAACGTGGGTACTAAAGCTACTCACATGAAGTGTGGGTGTCAACAAAGTAAGTTATTTCCATAACTATGACTAATGCGTGCTAATGCGCTTAGAATTGATTAAATAGCAGAAATCTTGAGAAAATGTGGAAATCTAAGTCCGGAAGGACTTAGAGGGTTTTTAAACAAGTTATTGAGTCAAAGACATTGGATTTGAAACAAGAAATGTCGCCATGAATGGCTAAACTAAAAGATTTAGCTATAAGGGGCATTTTGGAAATTTAAAAGATTACTAAAGGTTAATTTTAAGAACCGGGTCTTGACGACATAATTCGGATGATGTTTTTAGTTAAACAAGAGTCCAACGAGTTAACAAAATGATTATTATGCTTTTTGAATGGTCTAATAAGGTTTTGTATAATCTATAGCCTTAACGGTGGATTTGGGTAAAAATCGCATAGTCTTTAGTTAAGCCGAAATGGGTTTCTAAACATGGTAAATGGGCATTTTCCAAGTTCATTAAATGGTTTTAAACAAGTCCCCAATTGCCCTTAGGAGGGGATTGAGTTTGGTTCTTAAAAGCATCAAAAATTGGGAAAGATGTTAAAGGGAAAAATGGCTAAGTCTGAGAAACAAAAAGCAGGACAGACCCTGCTGGCCGTAACCCATGGCCTCCTGGCCGTAGGGTACGGCGGGGTTCAGCCCCAAGATTGTTGTTTTGTGATCTAAGCTCTCTTGACTTGAAAAATTCATATAAAATCATAGAAGAATCGTTAGCAGGTGTTCTTTATATGCCTGGAAAGTTATTTGAACGAAGAACATTTTTTATTTGAAAGTCAAAGTCAGATTATGGGTTTTAGAAGGGTAAAAATCGACCTGAACAGATGTTGCGCCGAAAAGTGCAGCAGTTTACTCTCTTGAAATGGGGCCGTTTGGCCTATTTCGTTCCGTATCAACATGTAACGACAATCATGCTGGTCTAAATGTATTATTGACAATCTACTAACCATTCTTTGTGTAATGGTGCTAGGTATTCACGTGGCGGGACTTCCGGAGCAAGGATCAAGTCGCGAAAAGAACCAAACACACCCGAACGCTCAACTAGCTTCCGCATTTGAAATTCCCAATTAAAACGCAAGCTTTAGTACATGTTTTTAGTAATTCGAATTATAAAATTTGTTGGGACCTATAATGTAGAAATCACAATGAGTTGGATTTCATAAATATCAAAGTACTAAATCGGGAGTGTTATTCATTAAGATCAAAGCGTGTAAGTTTTAATGTTAATTGCGTGTTTACGGGTTAGGGTTTACAATGAAGGCTACACGTGTCCTTCAGGGGCGACTAGCCTAGCTAAGTCGTCTGTCTTGATGCCTAGTCGTGTGTTTTGATGCTGGAAACGTGTTTTGAAACCCCGTAACATGTTTTGATGCCTAGAAACATATTGTGAACCTCGTAACATGTCTAGGAACCTTGTAACACGTGTCATGGCTCATACCCGCATTATGTGAACTATATGCATGAACTTAACTTTTTTGTGTGCCACCTTTTACTTGGTCTATCATATCAAATTCGGTTATGTAACCCCCTATTCTGGCCAGAGCCGACTTTGTCCACGTGAAAGTTAGTAACTATCAGTACGTAGCTCCAACCTTAGACCATTCGTTCCCATAGCCTTTTTCTTGGCATAGCCTAGGCTTTCGTCAATTAGTTAATTAAGAAACCAATCAAAATTAAGAGCACTGAATTAAGCCCAATTTGATGACACTAAAAGTGAGACATAATAACAAACAGTTCAACTTCACAAAGAAAACAAAATAATACTAAACTAAATGACGTCTAGCATTATTTCAGTTGTACCTTTAAAGCATCGAACAATTATTATGTCGTTATGATCCATGGAACAAATTTAAAAGATGAAAATTTGATTATCCTATCTTCAATTCTTCATAGGTCATTAGTCTTGACAATTACATATTCATGTAGTGATTAAATAATAGTTACAATCGTGGTGGTAGTTTATTTCCCAAATTTGTTATTATTTCTAAAATTTATATAGTATTATTTTATAAGTGGTTGTGATTCATGATGTTATGATGTTGAGGGATACTTATAAATGTATTATACATAAAAGGTTGTTCTCTTTGATTTTTTGGGTTTAAAACCCCACACCCACTTACTTTGTTTTTTCTTTATTTTTATACTTTTAATGATAATAGTTTTTTATTTTTTACATTTAGTTCCAACACTTTTATCACTTCCAATTTTGGTACCACATACTTTTCGTATTTTACAAATTTTTCGTTTTAGGTTTTGGTCTAAATTTTTTGAGTTAACACGCCGCAACATGCTTGCATTGTCCAACGCTGTTAGGTTTACTTTTCGTTCGGTTCTATTTTTTCATTTTATTTCTTTGTTTTACGATTTTTCCAGTGTTGGTGATCGCTGACGACGGTATGACATTTATGCTACTTAGCACGGTTTTACGTTCCACCACAACGCATGGGGTTATACAAGTTACTGTTAATTTAGATTTTGAACATGCTTAAATGATCTAGTAAGTTGGTTATAAATTAGTGACATAATTAATAGTCTCTATATATTTAGGAATTGATTTGTATTATTAATTATGTATATCTCCACAATAATAGGAGATTGGTTGTACTATTATAAATATTGTTATTATCAATGAGAAAGACACGGAGTTTCTCAAACTATCATGGTATCATACCTATAGATCCTAACCTACCTCAGCCGGCCCTACCTTCTTTCTTCAACCCCCTGCTTTTCTTTCCCTGTCCCTGTTTCTTTTGAACCTTTCCCTCCCATATTACTTCTCTGTTCATCTCTACTTCATATTATCGCACCACTTATCAATCCCTTTCATACACAAATCCCATATCTCACCACTTCTCCTCTAATCACTATGGAAGGTAAACTTCACCCGGCTATGGCTATCTCCAATATCCGAAACTTCATCCCCATCACTCTTGAAGACGACACCTCCCACTATACCACCTGGTCGGAGCTTTTTCAGGTTCATTGTCGGGCCTATGACGTCTTCGACCACCTGTCTCCCAAACCCGCTGCTGCCGCCTCGTCGTCTACTACGGATGACAAACAATCCGCTGCTGATGCTCTCTGGTGTCGCTTAGACGCTATAGTGCTTCAGTGGATTTACGGTACTATCTCACAACCACTCGTTCATACCATCATGCTTCCCGGTCAGACCGCCTATACCGCCTGGATTGCCTTACAGAATCACTTTAATGATAATAAAAATACCCGATCCATCTTTCTTTCCCAAGAACTGGCTACCCTTAATCTTGCAGCCTTCCCATTTATGGGCGCCTACCTTCAAAAAGCCAAGTTGTTATCCGATCAACTCGCCGGAATCGGGTCGCCAATCGACAATGATCGGTTGGTTACCCACGTCCTCTCCAGTCTCACAGAACTGTATGATGGCATATCTACTATTCTTTCCAATCGGGACCCTCTACCGGACTTCCACGAGGTTCGGTCCCGTCTTACCATGGAGGAACAAAAGAAGAAGCGGCAGGCCGCCAACGCCGCTCAACTTTCAGCCACAGCTCTTTCTGCCACTGTAGCCACTAGCTCCCAGGATAGGACTCGTAGCCGAGTCAGCGGCGGCGGAAAAGGTAAGGGAAAGGGGCGCCAATATAATAATCGGAACAGGGGCCAGTCAAATAATTTTCCTGCTCAACCATCCACTAACACTCACCCATACATTGTGTTTCCCACATCTTGGGCCGCTAATCAGTGGGCCTCCATGTTGCAAGGGCATTCTTCTAAACAGGCCCAAGCCCAAGCCCCACCTTGCCCCTATCCCACTAGACAGAACAACCCAAATATTGGTGGATAGGGAATTCTCGGACCCGCTCCCGCTCAGGCACACACTGCCACCTATACCCCCACTGACATTGAGCAGGCTCTCTACACCATGGCGTTGAATCCACCAGATCACGGCTTCATGGACACCGGTGCCTCCGCCCACTCGGCCAACGCGCAAGGTATATACTCTCCGTCTAATTTTAATTCGTGCACTAACAAAAATATTATTGTTGGTAATGGTATGTCCATTCCGGTTATGGCACAAGGTAACCAAGTCCTACCCCCACCCTTTCCCCCTCTAAAGCTAAACAACGTCCTTTTTGCCCCACATATTATTAAAAATCTTATTTCTGTGAGACGCCTTACCACTGATAATTTAGTATCCATTGAGTTTGACCCTTTGGTTTTCTTGTGAAGGATCTCAAAACTCGGGCACCTATCCTTCGATGTAACAGTACAGGCGATCTCTACCCACTCACCGAACAACTCTCCACCAACCTTTCTCAACCTACTGCTTTGGCTGCTGTGTCTCAAGATCGTTGGCACCAGCGTCTGGGTCATCCTGGACAACATTACTGCATTCTTTAAAACAATCTTCTGTTATTGATTATGCAAAAATAAACAACAAACTTTGTCAATCTTGTGTGTTTGGAAAAGTACTAAATTGCCGTTTTTTGCTTCCAATACGCATACTTGCTTGCCATTTGACATTATTCATAGTGATCTTTGGACCTCCCCCGTTCTTAGTACGGGAGGCCATCGCTATTATGTGTTGTTTCTTGATGACTTCACCAATTTTTTGTGGACTTTTCCACTAAGTAATAAGTCACAAGTCTTTGGGATTTTCAACACCTTTTATAATTACATTCATACACAATTTGAGAGAAAAATAAAACAATTTCAGTGTGACAACGGGGCGAATATGCAAATAATAATTTTCTAAATTTTTGCAAACAAACCGGTATGCACTTTCGTTTCTCTTGTCCCCACACCTCCTCTCAGAATGGTAAAGCGGAACGCAAAATCCGCACCATAAACAATATGCTTCGGACACTTCTTGCCCAAGCATCATTACCCCCAACCTTTGGCACCACGCTCTCGAGGCCGCCACCTACCTTTTAAACATCCTACCTAGAAAGCAACATGACTTCCTCCCCCTACTTACCTCCTCTACCATTGCATTCCCGAATATGAGCATCTTCGAGTGTTCGGTTGCCTTTGCTACCCCGTCACCCCTTCCACCACCATTGACAAACTCACCAATAGATCTCAACCTTGTGTCTTCATTGGATATCCCCAAAACCATCGCGGATATAAATGTTTAGACCTTAAAACCAACCGCATCTTTATCTCTAGACATGTTTACTTTGAAGAAACCATTTTCCCCTACACAATCCAAACATCCACTAAACCTCACTCCTATGATTTTCTCACCACCTCCCTTAATCCACTTCTGTGGCCACACATCTCCTCTCCCACTCACCAACTAAATTCTCCTAATAACACAAACTCCTCTCCTTCTGGCCCACAACGCTCACATACCCCACCACCCACTCAATCGCCCAACTCTAATCCCCCCCTACAGGCCCACACCTCACCTCTTCTGGCCCACTTAATACTCCCACTTCACCTCCACCCTCGGCCCAAACAGCCAGCGCCCATCCCTCCACCGTCCCTTCACATCAGCCCACTCCCTCTCCAATTCCCAGCCCACCAGTCTCAAATACCTCGACCACATTACCTGGCCCATCTTCCCATCCCACTACGGCTCCCACCCCACCTCACACCGAGCCCACTACCACGAACCCCTCTGTCGCACCTAACCAACGAACCATCCACACACGCTCCATGAGCGGAATTACCAAACCCAAACAACTTTTTACCTTAACCACCTCCACCATCGCTCCAATACCCAAAAATCCACAGGTTGCCTTGCAAACTCCGGAATGGTACAATGCTATGAACAACGAATTTAGTGCCCTTATTAAAAATAAGACCTGGGAGTTAGTACCTCGCACGGACAATATGAATATTATACGCAGCATGTGGCTTTTTAAACATAAATTCAGGTCTGATGGGTCGTTGGAAAGATACAAAGCTCGGTTGGTATGTGATGGTCGACGTTAACAAAAAGGTATTGACTGTGGCGAGACATTTAGCCCAGTCGTCAAGCCAGTGACCATTCGCATGGTGTTATCTCTTGCTCTCGCCAAGTCTTGGTCCATAAATCAGCTTGACGTCACTAACGCCTTTTTACATGGCCATCTGGAGGAAACCGTTTACATGTACCAGCCCACAGGTTTTCATCATAAAGATTATCCTAATCATGTTTGCCGTCTCAAGAAATCTCTTTACGGTCTCAAACAGGCACCTCGAGCTTGGTACCAACGTTTCACCGACTATTTATTTTACAGGGGTTTACACAAAGCAAGTCGGATAACTCGCTTTTTGTCTATTTTCGTGGTTCGGATGTGGCATATCTTCTCATTTATGTCGACGATATTATTCTCACCTCTTCTAATGAGAAGCTTCGACATCACTTAATGGGGGTTTTGGCTAGTGAGTTCGCTATGAAGGATCTGGGTTCTCTTTCCTACTTCCTTGGCATTCAGGTTCAACGGGATGGCAATAACATGTTCCTCTCTCAGTCTGCCTACGCCAAAGACATCATTCACCGGGCTTCTATGGATTCATGTAACCCCGTGGCCACGCCCGTGGATACACAGCCTAAGCTTAGTGCTGACACCAGCCCCTTACACGATGACCCTTCCACTTTTAGGAGTCTCGCGGACGCTCTTTAGTATCTCACTTTTACTCGTCCGGATATCTCTTACGTTGTTCAGCAGATTTGCATGCACATGCACGCCCCTCGGGAGTCCCACTGGAATGCTTTGAAGCGTATTATTTGGTACATTCAGGGCACCATCGACTTGGGTCTTCACCTGTCTCCGGCCACTTCCATCTCTCTTCACGCCTACACTGACGCAGACTGGGCAGGATGCCCTGACACGCGACGTTCTACTTCCGGTTACTGTGTTTATCTTGGTGACAATCTCATCTCCTGGTCGTCCAAGCTGCAGTCCACCGTCTCTCGATCTAGTGCAGAGGCTGAATATCGCGGTGTTGCAAACGTTGTCGCTGAAATTTGCTGGTTGCGCAATCTCCTACTAGAGCTTCGTCATCCTCTTACACGAGCTACCATTGTCTACTGCGACAACGTCAGTGCCATTTACTTATCCGGAAACCCGGTTCAGCATCAGCGAACCAAACACATTGAACTCGACATTCACTTTGTCCGCGAACAGGTACAGCGCGGAAACATTCGTGTTCTACATGTGTCTTCTCGCCATTAGATTGATGACATCTTCACTAAAGGCCTTCCTCGCATCCTATTTTAAAACTTCAGATCCAGTCTCAGTCTCCGGCCACCCTTCGCTTCGACTGCGGGGTGTAATAGTCTCTATATATTTTAGGAATTGATTTGTATTATTAATTCTGTATATCTCCACAATAATAAGAGATTGGTTGTAATATTATAAATATTGTTATTATCAATGAGAAAGGCACAAAGTTTCTCAAACTATCAATAATTACAATTCTTGTCATTTGTTGAGCACCAAAATTATGGATCAAATCTTTTAAAACTTTTATTTTTTACTCTGTGCCTTTTATTTGAAAACTTGTGATGTTAATTTGCTCTTCGTACTTAACCCCATCCATTTATTAGTCACTTTAACCCATGTGGATAGCACACGAGGGTACTAATGTAATTTCAACTGCCCAGATTATAAAGCATGTTTTTTATTCTTAAATCACCGGACCTTGGAAGAATTATAAAAAAAATTTTGAACGGCAAGTGTGCAACCGGTGGAGCTCTGACTAACACACTGGGCTAGCCTGTACTGATTATCCATTCCACCTGGATTGGGGATCTTCCCAGGTGGAACCCCCACATGTGGTAAATATGGCTCCGACAGGAATCGAACCCTCAACCTCCACATGACATCCACTTTAGCTCCCCCAATTTTCACCAATTGTGCTAGGCTTCATCGCGGAAGAATTATAAAATGGATTTCCAATTTCATAAGACCATCTATGACTTTTCTTTATCTCCTTCATTAATGATGTACCAAAACCTTTCATAACCTGCAACTATTCATGCCATCTTTCTTTTCGTATCACCTTCTCGCCTGCCAAACTAATTGTATATTATGATCTACCAAAATACACAGCAAGAAATTTCGTCGGCCACAAATAGTTCAATCACAAACACATCGTTATCATCAAAGTTGAAACACAATCATTGATTACATTTAAATCACCGACTTTAATAAAAGCTAGTATACATATCTCCGATCAAAGGTTTCAGGCAAGACTACACAAAAACTCGAATACAGTAGTGGTGGTGGGGTATTCCAAATCTGGCATTCGATGAGTGGCGTTTTCTAAATCTGATAGGTGGTGGTTAAGGTCTCATGATGGGTGGCGTTAGGGCCGTCTCTGAAAACACTAAAAAAAATTTGGGCCTCAGGCGAAAAAAAATTGGGCCCAAATTTTGTAAAGAGAATGAATTTTTAAAAAAATTTGAATATGGTGCGAGTGCGAAGGCTTGAACTTGAGACCTCTACATTAAACTTGCATGGTTTTTCCAACTCCACTAACAAGACTTTTACATATAAAAAACAAATATATATCATAAATGTCGAATTTAATATATATATATATGTATATTTTTTAAAAAAATTCGGGCCCATTTATGGGTCAGGCCCTAAGCCAGTGACCACCCGGCCCATGCTCAGGGCCGGCCCTGGTGGCGTTTCCAAATTTGACCTTCACTATGTGGAAGTTCGAATCGCATATCTATTCATTTCACCGGATTTCAACACATGATGTGGTAGAGGTGATGGTAGTGGTAATGGTAATGGTAATGGTGTGGGGGTTGTAGTCAGTGGCGAAGCTTGGTTTGCGAAACGTGGGGGCCGGACTCAATTTTTTTGATCGGTAAGTGGCAAATCGGTGGGAGGCGGACTCATCAACCCGGACTCAATTTACCTATGAAAATCGCAAATTTCTACCACTGCGCCAGAAAACAGGGAGGGCCAGGGCCACCCCTGGCCCTTCTTAACCTTCGCCCCTGGTTGTAGTGGCGGTGGTGAGGTGGTGTGATGGTGATAATGGTAGAGGTGATGCTAGGGTTTTCTGAGGCTTTTTAGGGTGGTGTCCTAGTTAGAGAAACCGCCAAGATCAAAGTCAGGAATAGTTTCGTATTTCACTGAACCTGTTAAACCGCCTATTCATTTAAATGAACTTGAAATTTAAAATGCTTTAAAAGGTAAAAGTATTTGTATTTCACTAAAAACATGTTTGCAGATATTTTTTTAATCAAGCTAAGGCTAGGGGCGGTATTTCACTAGTGGTCATGACGCTACCTAAGCTCTACATCAGTCCATGAGTGGGCTTCACTAACCTACACTGGATAGCTTAAACGGGATCCGGTAGTTGAAAAGTTTAAGAAGCGTCTGTCGTCTTGGAAGGCTAAAAGTTTATCGTACGGAGGTCGGATCACTTTGTTGAAGTCAGTGCTTAATTCTATTCCCTTATACTATTTTTCACTCTTTCGGGCTCCTATTCAAGTGGTAAACACCTTGGAGAAATTAAGGCGTAGATTTTTTTTGGGGGGAACCGACGATGTTGACTAATGTAGCTGGATTGCTTGGAATAACGTAGCTGCTCCAGTCAATTATGGGGGTGTTGGTTTGGGTTTTCTTAGAGAAACAAACTTGAGCTTGTTAGCGAAGTGGTGGTGCGGTTTAAGGCGGATAATGGGTCCTTATGGCGAAAGGTTGTATGGTCTATTCATGCCTCTGGCCGTGGGTGGTCCTTTAATTCCTCGGAAGGTTTCGTTTGCGGGTATTTGAAACAGATATCAAGTGTGCCTGATACGCTGGATTCTATGAACATCGGCTCCAACAACTTTTTAAAAGGGACTTTACACAGTGGCGGAACTATTCTTTTCTGGTATGATTGGTGGGTTTCGGATGACGTATTGTTAAAGAATTATCCGTTGCTGTTCGCTTTGGATAAAAATAAGTTATGCACAGTTGCCGATAGTTCGCAGTGGACGGTCAGTCGGTGGAGTTTGCTGCAGATTGGAAGCGTGCGCTGTCCTCTCAGGACGAATTAGCAGAACTGGCAGGGCTGCTCGCATCGCTGCAGGGCCCGATGAGTGGTCTTGGTCTGTCAATGGGGAGGTGGTTTTTCGGTCAAGAGGTTGAAACAGTGTATTTTTGAGGCGTCAAACTCGGTTCCGAGTGCAGTGTTTGAATGGTGCAATTGGGTCCCCAAAAAGGTTGGCATAGTGGCGTGGCGAGCATTTTTGGACCGCCTTCCGACTGCAGAAGCGTTGTCCAGGAGGCATATTATGCTTGAGTCGCTGCAGTGCAAAGTCTGTGATATGGCGATTGAATCTTCCGAGCACCTCTTTACCGCTTGTCCGGTTTTTCAGGAAGTTTGGCAGGTGGTTTTCATGTGGTGTAAGGTTCAGCATTTTTTGCTTTCATGTCCGGGATATTTTGTTGTTTCATCTAGCAGCGAAGCAAGGTACTCGCCCTCGGAAAGCTTTTTACGGAGTGGGTGTTAACAGTTTTCTGGAGTATATGGCGAGCTCGGAATGAGTTAGTTTTCAATCAAAAACCGTGGAGGTTAGACGCCTTGTGGAGGAGATTAAAGTAATGAGCTATTTGTGGATTACTACTCGCGGCCGGATGACGAACATGTCTTGGGACTCTTGGTGTACGTTTGATTCTACAAGAATGGGCTAGTGTTCGGACTGTTTGTTTGGTAGTTTTGATCGGGTTGTAGATGGTCCATGGCTGATTGTTTTTCGGAGTTTGTTCTTTCGGTTTTTTGCTAGCGTTTGCTAGTGTCTTAATAATAAAAGTTTGTTGGCCGTTCAAAAAAAACAAATAGAATAATTTGTAATATTTGATCTAACTCTAATTTAGAGCAGATTTACATGTGCCATCATAAAGATAATATTAAAATTGATCATTTTTCATAAATCGACCTTTTTTACATTACTGTTAGATGAAGGTGAAAAGTTTTACATTTTTCCTATTTATCGATATGGAATCACAATATATAGATTATTAGATGAAACTGTTTAACGCATCACTTTATTTACAAAGA
>CM061229.1:6605678-6631825 GCA_030844895.1 Ambrosia x helenae
CCATTATTACAACTCACCAACCCGATTTAACATCTTTAGCTATCGATAACTACCTATGAACCCGTTAGACAGGTTTAAAACAATTTAAACATTTCATGTCCGGATTATACGAATCCGATTCCCCTCACACGATTACCAAATTTCTTTATTTATTTGCTCAAATGGCTGGAGAAATAGAGCTAGAAGAAAGCAGTTCACTAAACCCAGCGATACAGATCCTCTGCTTCAAATTCAATGTAATGCTGGCTCTAATTCACCGTCGTTGACAGCCGTTGATGAAGATGTAGAAGCTGGATCGGTCGCCACGTGTCGTATTTGTCTTGAATGTGACGGTGAAGAAGGTAAATAATATGTTTTTTTAATGGTTATGAAGTTTGACATATAAATGTAACTTACTATGTTAGTGATTGTGTTTATTTGATTAATTTTGCTCATAATATGTCAGTGTTGTTTATGTGTTTGGTGTGTTTGTTAATCACAAACTACTTTAATTGCTTCTATGATAGTATGATGGGATACGTAGGAGTAATTGTGTATATGATTTGTGTACTTGTTAGTGTGTTATTTTGATCACTGTTTTAGATGATTCTTTATCGTAATTGTTGATTGCGCCATGTGTCGATGAAAAACGATACGTTTTACAATTTTATTATCAATTATGAAGTTTTTAGGGTGATTTAAATTCAATTAAGTGGATTTGAATGCCCACTGGACGTCATATAATAATCTTTGTTTTCTAGTTTTGGCTAACCTTCTTTTCCTACTTGATTATCATGGTGATTTGAAAGGGGATACCAAATTGTAGGAAGGTGATTGTTCTAGAAGATTTGTACTAGTTTAATTTTGAAATTTGATTGTTATCATAGATATATACTTTTCCCGAAACTCTGTTTGTTAGCCTGTACATGAAAATGGTAATGCAGCCATGTAAAAAAGAAGACTTATTTAAACGAAAGTAGGTTGAGTGTTCAGAGAAGTAGTATAAATGGCTGTGAATGTGATGTTGTAAGTAAAATAATCTGAGAGTGAGAGATAAAAAACCTTCACCTTAACTTAATAATGCCTCCTAGACTTGTTATGCTATTCATGGTCTTCTGAGTGAGATTCATACAAAGAATGACAAAGGGGAATATTGGGATACCATTTCTTGTGATTGTACTGGCAGTTTTAATCATTGTGTTTTAAAGTTAAATATGCTGACTTGATGACTGATTTCAGAAGATCCTCTTACCTGGAAAATAGTAGAGTATAAGCAGTTATATTATTTCTTTCTTTGGAAACTGCATTAACTATTTATCTTTTATTGTTTTAATCATGTGACTACCATTTAGATGTGTGTGTTCTTGCGGCATAAATATTTCCATGTCAGGATAGTGATGTTGGTTTCTATTATTTTTGTTCTTTTAGTTTCTGACTTCTTTGGTAGGAAATAACACCCATTAGGTTATACGTCTTCATAATATTTTGTCTTTCTTTTTCCATAGATGATGATTTGATATCTCCATGCATGTGTAAAGGGCACCCAGCAGTTTGTGCATCGTTCATGCCTTGATCATTGGCGATCTGTTAAGGTAAGGCCTACTGGTTTCTATGCTGTCTATTGGGAACAAAATACTTTTAAGCCATTCAAGTTTTAATGCATTTGTGTGTTACTTTCTATAGGAAGGGTTTGCCTTTTCTCATTGCACAACTTGCAAAGCTCAGTTTCACCTTCAAGTTGTTGAGCTAAAAGACAACTCCTGGAGGAAGATAAAATTCAGGCTATTTGTTGCAAGGGATGTTTTCCTTGTATTTCTGGCTGTACAAACGGTGAGAAGAGTGTATTTTTTCTTTAAATTGCTAAGAATGTACACTAATCTTTTGCTTCCTCATCTATCGATCATCTTCCGTTGGCATGAATGTATTCCTTTCCGTCTGAGCTTAAGTTTTTATTTGTAAAAGTTACTGTGGTCATTATTCTGTCTTTAGGATATTCATATTATTATCTTTAGTATATTAATCTTGAAATTCTTGTTATTTTGCTCCATCTGCCAGCTTTTAAAGCAAGTTTCTTACTTATGATACTCCTTCACGCGCTTGGATTTTCGATTATAACTCCCTTATGACTTTGACATTTAAGCTTATTCCTTCTTTGCGTGTCAAGGTTAAAATCATTTTCAAGTACCATGATCTTGAATCTTATTTGTTTTTTCTAAAGATAGTTTAATTCATCATCTAGGGAACTGTCTTGGTTTTTGTTTTTACCTAATTAACACATAAGAATATACTATTAGGTAGAGTTGTCTACTTTTCCCTTTCAGGACATGGTTAATTATAACATGCATTTCGCATTACGGACTGTGAAATTGTCGTTCACTGGTACCTGGTACCTTATATCATCATTGTCAGTTATATTTTTGTTTTGTGTACAGTTTTCTCTTATTATCATTCATTTATCTATTAAATATTATGCTTCACTTTCAAATTCATTATTTTATAAATATTTGTGAACTGTACTAATGCTCTGAAATTTTTGATCTCTTGTGCTTGAAAGATGATCATGAACCCTAAGTTGACTTCACTGAAGAATTGATAACGCTTGAACTTATTTATTGAACAATCTTGAATTTGCTGATGTGGATAAATTTATTAGTAATATTGCGGGATAACCAAGGAACAAAGTCATCCTAATGTATAATGATCCTTCTATGCAATACATGCATTACGATTATCATCGTAAATGCAGTTTGTGCATTGTTATACACCTTACTACTGTTGAACTTTTAAGTAATCAGACGACTAGCTCTTACAGGTGATTGGGGCTGATGGGAGGTCTTGCATACATTGTAGACAAAGATGGGTCTTTCAGAACTTCTTTAGTGACAACTGGGATCGTATATTGTCAACGCATCCTATACCATTCTACTATTGCATAGGTATGTTTTCCCTTGCATGAAAAAAAGGAAAAGGAGCAGCGATTATAGTCCCTACCCCACTCACGACACGCACACAACCGTGTCTACCAATATAGTAGGAAACTTAGAATAGTAGTAAGGTTTGACTACATTATCAGGCATGACATGCGGACACGCATGGATTATTGTCAGGGTACATTGGATATGGAGATCAGTGCCGAATCTAAATTCAAAGCCACGTGTGTTACATTATGGAGGTGATGAAGGCACGTGTTAGGCGGGTTGGGCAAGGTGTCGTGCTGGGTCATTATAATATATTTAACATATTTATAAAAATACCATTATTGTTCTTACTTCTCACTACTGTTCTTGTCTGACTATGATGATAAAGCTGTTAAAAGTTACTTTTTTAGGGGTCGTTTTTTTCTTTGTGCTGATTGGGTTTTTCCGGGCTGCTGCTTCATTGTTCATCTTTCAACAATGATCCGCGTATGGCTGGCTGCCAGAACTGCTGTTTCGGGTGGGGGATATTGGACTGTTTTCCTGCCTCGATGGAAGCATGTTTTGCTCTTGCTATTGTTTTTGTGGTTATTTTTGTCATTCTTGGTATCGCCTACGGCTTTCTTGCTGCTACCATGGCTATCCAAAGGATTTGGCAGAGACACTACCACATACTCACCAAAAGAGAACTAACACAGGTACCTATTACCATTCTCATTCACTTATGTGGTTATGTTTTTATCTATAACGGTCAAACAGGTAAAATAAAAAATATGAAAATGAACGGGTCAAACATGCTAAATAAGAACCTAAAATAATGTTCATTTATGTTATCTTCATTCTTCAACTCGTGTAGGAGTATGTGGTGGAGGATCTTCATGGGCGTTACACCCCTCCAAAACTCGATCCAGAACATATATGGAGCGCCTAAAGATGCTTAAGCTTTTGTAAGTTTCTTTTAGAAATGTCATTTAAATACCAGAAATATAATAATAAGATCGTTTGTTCTAGAGTTTAAATGTTTGAAATGTGTTTTCTTGTATGAAGCTAAATAGGTCTGAGTCTATAAACCCACAAACATTATACATAGTTACATACATATATCATCTTTTGAAGTCATTTATTTCTTTGTTCTTTGCTGGATCCCAATACGTAGCTGCTTCGTGATATATAATTCCAGGGGTGTTAAATGTTTACGGGTTGGCAGGTCAAACCCAACACGATCATGGAAATTTGACATGACCCCAAAAATTAAGTTTTAGACAGGAAGTTCCAGCACAACATGAGTTTTCTACTTTTTAAATATAAAAACATAAGTGTACATTTCCCCTTTATCTTTTTAAAGCTTGACATAAATACTTGATCAATCTAAAGACAAAAAACATTAAAAAGTTGTTAGAAACCATGAAAATAGTTAGAAACCGAAAGATAAACAAATACAATGATTATAACCGGTGGTGTTATCAAAAGATTTTCATGATCTGGCTAACAAGATTCCTGGAGTGTTTGACTTGAATCACTAACAAATATCAAATGATCACCGTCCCTAACTACTTCTATTTCATCTACTTCAGCTCCTTCTTGGTTTACAATCTTCGATGCGAGAAAACCATACTTCTTCACACTAATCTCCAATAGTTCTTGAAAGCTTCGCGGTATGAGAACAATTTTCCCTGCAGCATCTCCTTTCTCTGGAAAACTTACAACCACCCTACCAGGATTCTCCAGACCAACAACTCCATCCATCATGCTTTTTGGCTTCGGTGACACCAAGTCAATACCATTCTCACCCTCTCGAGCAGTTGACATTATCCCAAAAAGTGAATTATGGAAACTATCACTTGTTCGTCTTCGGCGGGAACGACTCCAAGACCCATCATCCGAATCTTGGGGACCGGGCCGATTCATTGTCGGCTCGCTTTTAAACCTTCCAAGAAACTTAACGTGCCGAGAATCATGAGCTCGTTTTCCTCTGGGATTGAGACAAGCAGTGGTGGTCTGGTGAACGGGTGGTCTGCTGAGGACTTTATGGATGTGATAAAGTTTTAATATCTTCATGTCCTTGTTGGTCAGCCAAGTCTCGGGGGGTCCAACCATGATGATCTCGTTGGTCAATATTGGCTCCTTGGTCCAATAGAAATTTCACCATCTCGATGTTACCTTCGCAGACTGCAACGTGCAGGGCCGTTGATCCATCATTTCTGGTGCGAGTGACATCTCCTCCATGCTGAATAATTTTCTTTATAAGATCTAAGTTGTTTTGCTCGGCTGCAAAGCAAGAAAACTGGCCTGTATCACCATACGACAGGGTGGCACCATTATCTGCTAAAAGTCCAACCACCATCTCATGGTTACCTACCATAGCCTCCCATAATGGAACATTGCCTTCTGAATCTGTACAGGTCAATGCACAATAACTTGTCACAAAGTAGAATATTTGACCCGTTTAGGTATGTTTTTGACTCGTTTAGTCAATCTGACCCAGCCCGTTTGGACTCCTGTAAGAAAACTACTCATTTGGGATAATTTCCAATCTGACCGACCCACCCGTTTCCAACCTGACCGACCCACCCGTTTTCCTTATGCAAACTAGCCTCTTGTTCATTTTATAGAGAAAAAGTAACCACCTATGCAGTTGGGCTCTGCTCCATAATCTAGCAGCAAAAGCACACAGTTCTCACTTCCTTTTGATGCTGCTATGTGCTGAGAACACAAAACACATGCATGTTAGTCTGGCAGCAAAGATTTATTTACACTTGAGGATGTAAAGTTGTTCAACATTCATATTTCATACCAACGCGGTCCTTCCATTATTATCTGATTCGTTTGGGTCGAGACCTTTCTTCAACAACTTCTGCAACAAAAGGTCATCTCCTCTGCGAGTGGCAAAGCACAGACTTAGTGGCAAGTCCATCCTGCCACGGGCCAACATATTCTCCGTGTCTATCAACACTTCTTCCATAAGCGGATCATGCAAGTTTTTCAAATGCTGTTATCCGACAAAAACCAATAGCCGAGAGCGTTAGATTATATAACCATTGCTAAAACGATTAAATACTCAGGAGACAGGAAAACTTGGACAAATCACCAACCTCGAGGAGATTGTCCATGATAATGGTCCCGTCACCAACATTGGCTTGAACGATATTCAGAACGTGGTACGGTTTAGCCTTAGTAACTGGCTTAGCCTCTTGGTTCGAACTGTGAAAAGTTGTGGTCTATAACAAAGAACTCCGATTTCACCACAAAGATCACCACGTTTCGCTTCACCTACGACCTGCTCGACTCCATTCTTCATAACAATCAGTTCCTGGTCAAAATAGTTAAAAGATAGTTATATATAAGATACCTTAGACTACTCTAATAAAGTGTTTCTATAACATTCAATACTAACCACTGCTCCTGTAACAAGTATGTAGAAATCTGTAGGTGCTTCATTCTGCAAAATAACATCTTCCTTTGGAGGAAAGTATTCAGCTTTCATTTCTGAAACCTTCAAATATAAAATTATATTTAAAAATAATCATAATAATTTTTTTTTATTAACTTAAAAATGAAATGGTAGTTTTGTAAATAAAGTTAGGGAAGGTACCAGCTGAAAGAGGATATCATTGGAGACACCTTGAAACAAATAGGCCTTATCTAGAAGTGAATAGAAAAGGTAATGAGAAATGCTAGACCGAATGGCTTTTGAAGTGAGTCAATAGTCTCTTGTTGTTGAAGCCCTTCTGAATC
Organism: Ambrosia x helenae; assembly: GCA_030844895.1. Classification (NCBI taxonomy): domain Eukaryota; kingdom Viridiplantae; phylum Streptophyta; class Magnoliopsida; order Asterales; family Asteraceae; genus Ambrosia; species Ambrosia x helenae. The sequence continues at coordinate 6,612,308 of CM061229.1, forward strand.
AGTTCTAAACTTCAAACACAAATGTGCCAACATCTGGTCTTGTAACCGCCCGGGTAATTGGTTCCGATGTGCAAAACTTGAGGCCGCTTGAATCGTGTCACGCTGGTTTCATAATACCCATTCAATTAATTGTTTATAAAAAACCCATAACAAACATTTAAGAAACTAGGGATGTTTATGGTCCAGATAAGTTGGTTTTGTTGGAACTTCTTGGCCAAACCGGTAACTATACTTTTTGAATACGCTAATATGTATTGTATTTAGATTTTATTAAACGTAGGAAGGTTCGGTATACTCACAACCAAACCAACCAATTTTGCTCGGTTTGATTGGTTATAATGGCTTTCGAAGATAAGCACAAGTATACTTACAAAATGTCTTGTTTTACTGGTGCCGTGGACAACCAAATTGGTCATGTTTCCTATGAGATAGGATGTTAGTCCGAGGTTGAAAAGCATGTAACATATGACGAATACCATCTCCCGTCTATTTTGAGCATGCAAATCGCCATATCCAACAGTCGTGAGAGTCGTGATTGACCAGTACATGGATGTCACATAAAGAACCCCTAAGTCTCATCTTTGAAATGTTCATTATCATGACCTATCCAAGTATTACCTGGATGTGGATATGTGGCTGCAAGATAATAGTAGAAGCACCAGCACAGTGTACCGCAAACAAGGTCACCTGTTATAGTCATTTACATAATGTTAGTTTTCTAGCATTAAAATATCATATACACATGAAAATTTGTGTATAATCACATTTTTAGTACTTACAAAAATAAGCTTGGCGCATCGAACCCAAAAGTAGTTGAAGTTCTTATCTTTCTCGAGTCTGTTCCCAAAAGGAAAAGAGATTAATCATGACCGCATAGGTAACAGGTCAAAACCCATTCATGTCAAATGAGTTGACCGGAAACACTTTTTATGCACCAACTTGAATTTTCTAAGTGAATAAATGGATTATTGTATATACACTTTAGGCAACTTTTGATTTTATCTATTTGTATACACGTATCTAAAACCGGTGAAAATGTACATGTTTAATCTAATGAATGAAAGTTGTACCTGGGCAAACATGGCGCTAACTCTACGCAAACGCCATAATCTGAACATGTTGAATAATCCATAGGATGGTAAGGCCGATCGAGCAGATAAATTGGTGGGCTAGCTCTGAAGGGATTGTGGATACAACATCAAATACCAACCAAGTGCATGTATATCTCCAAGCAATCTTTTTCGGATTGTCCACAAGAAGAATAGGTACTTTTATCTAGATAAGCGACAAAGAAAGTAGAACAATATCAATGGCAAAGAACCGTTGACAATGTTGTCAATGACTGAGAGTGGTCTTTCAGGTCTTTCCAAGAAACCAAATTCGAATGGGAAACCCAAGCAGTGTACAACACCAATGCAACTAGATATGTTTCCCATACCCGAAACATTACAAATTAGTTTATGTAAGTTGAATTGAGCGGTAAAAAGAAATGTTATATCTAAGTAGCGAAGTGTAAAACTGAATAAACACTTGTACATAATGTTTTTAAGATATTACGTTAGGAAAAAACGAGGCGCAAAGTGGTAAAGACATAAAGGACTTGTTACACCCTCATGAACATAACACACCCGGGATGTATGCATACATGCATTTGATATTGTGTGTAAAAGATAATGGACAAAATCCACATTTTGAGACTATTTCACTAGTGTTATGAAGAGTTACAATACCATATATACAAATTACATAATTATTTATAACAAAATGAAATAATAAGAACCTAGTGGGGGGCTCATATAAGCAATTTTTTCATGATTGTCGCTTTGGGTGTCTTTTAGGCACGTATGCCAGGTCTTGAGCACCTAACAAGTGGCATTAACTACGCGTGTTACACATGTTTATAAGGTTCTTGTATTTACTTAGTGTTCTCTACTTATATTTAGTTTGTATCCATTGTGTTTTCGGTGAAAATGAATTTATATTCTAAGAGTTATGAGTGTGTGTATATGTATATCGATAGAGACAAGGTAAACTTGGATTGGTGGGAGCATAAGATGATAAATACTCTTTGGCTTCTCAGGAAAATGAAAAAGAAATAGGTATTTAATATTGTTGCAGGTAAAATCTGAACCTAATGAATAAATAGAAGAGAAAATTAAATGGTATGCTTTTCTATAATGCCTAAAAGTTTCCACTACAGCATACAGTTACAGATATTTATTAGATGGCACGTTTAGCAAAGTAATTATTTCTCCCAAAAATGGTGAAAATTAAACGCATCCACTACTCATTTCTTTTTCAATAAGTTTCAATGAATCAAATAATTTTAATTCATAATAATCACTCAATTACTCAATACTGATATAAAAAGAAAAGAATCTGCTTAAAATGGTGTACACATAAACGTTTAATAAAGAGAAAGAATATGCTTTTGCACATAAAGCATATGTAAAAGGTTGAGTATGAAATATTAAATGATTAGTAGCAAAGACTTGGAATTATAAAAGGAATTTTTAAATATGCATTGTAGATATAAATATCATGTGTTACATGGGTTGAAAAATGAATATTAAATAATTAGTAAAAAGACTTGGAAATTTTAAAAGGAAATTTTGAAAAAGAATATAATTTCATTTACGAAATAGAATCAAAAGGTAAATTAAGGGGCTGTTTGGTTGATTAAGTGCTGAATCATTAAGATGGTCTGAATGGTTAAGAGACTCTGAATGGTTAAGAGCTGAATCATTCAGCATCCCTTATTAGCTTAATGGTTCAGCACTTAATCATTCCATTCAGATGCTGAAACAAACAGTCTGAATGCTGAATGATTCAGACCTGAATGATTAAGAGGCTGATTAAGAGGCTACCAAACAGCCCCTAAATAATAGAAATTTAAAACAATTATGACATGTGAGGTTGTTACATATGTATTAAGTAAAGATTTAGTTTAAAAAAATAGAATCAACGGGTAATTTAAGAAATACAAATTTAAAAAATTATGATAAGTTACGTAGCCAATTGCTGGCGTTTTATATCCAGTTATAAAGTCGGTTTGCTGTTCAAAAAAAATTAAGTAAAGACGTAAAAATAATAATAATAATACATAATCTTGAGAAATAGTAGTTAGCATCCATGGATTTTTTATGAACCATCCAAAACCAGCTAATGATTCCTAATACCTCTCGTGCATTTACAAGACAAAAGAAGCCAACCGAATCTATAATTATAACCGTCCAATAAATTAAAGGTACCCTAATAAACGTGTCTTGTTATACTTTAATTAAAATTATTTTACGTCTCAAAATTGATTTTAATTATATGATTAAATTTTTAAAAACAAAACAATCTCCAAATTAAGTATAAAATATCACTACTAAAATAGATATAAAAACATAATCTTTATTCTTTTGGCAGGTATAAAAACATGATTTTTAAGAATCAATCAAGATCCTCAACTGTTGAAAAAACAATAGTTAAATATTTTCTTTTCCTGTAATAAAATTTTGAAAATAATAATAACAATTCAGACCAGAAAGATACAACATTCAGACCGACCAGAAAGATACAACACCGCTCTTTGTATATTAATTTATCGATGGATTTGCGACATATATAATCTTTTTAGACCACCAGTAGTAGAGCACTAAACTCACGCGAAAGAGGGCTTTAGAGCCTCATAATGCCCCCAGGGGCGCTAATCTTGCAAAAATGGACAGGGGAGTTTTTTTTTCGCGCTTGGTTTTGGCGTGGTGGTCTTGGGTTTCGTGGCAGCTAATCAAATTAAGGGAAGGGGGAGTGCATTTACCGCCCACTACGAATGGTCTTATAAACTTATTCACAATAGAATGTTGACGGATATAACCATCAGTGATACTTGTTTGTTTTATGATATGAACAATATATACAATCATACATAAACATGCATGTATATGTAAAGAAACACGCATGCACATACATATGTATATATAATATATATATGCTAGGGACGTTTATTTTAGAACCAATATACCTGTAACGACGATCATAAGGAGAAATGATAAAGTTGCGTAGTTTAACACGTCGGTTGCTACGGGCACCGAGAGACGGTAAGATCCCGGTTGTTAAACTGTATTGGCTATCGTCTCTAGACATTTGTTCGAGTTCTTGAGCACCTCCACACATTGAAACTTTGAAAACTCGATTCTTCTTGACGATTTTATTATCACTCACAAAAGGTTCTGTCATTGTTAACTTTGGTGTTCTCTACTTCTTATGCGTTGCTAGTGTATTATAGGACATATGGTCAAGGACTATTTATACATATACAAAGCCAAAATTGTATTGTATTTACTATTATATATTATAATTTTTTTTTTGGGTGGGGGTATGTGGGCCTTTGTTATAACACGAGACTCTTCCTCAACGCGGTCTACTTTTTCTTAAATGCTAACTCGGTCTTTTATGTTTTGATTTCCAACGATATTATAAAACAAAACATTTAATGGATTCATTTGTAACTTTTTTTTTTTATTTTCTAGTTTTCAGTCAACCAAATAAGTAGAGCATTTACTATTATCTCTGTTAAAATAGAAATAAATCCTGTTAAAATAAATACGGTAAGTTTGAAGAATGAAAAGGATATATAGGGGTGTTTTTTGTGAGAAGGCTTAAAAAGGTTTTTAGGCTATTGGATTGTTTAGTGGATGGTTAAGATTAATCAATGGCAAAATCATAATAAAGGGAAAATGATCAAAATAGCCCGTTGACCAAGTGGTTTACGAAAATAGCCTCCTCCCGTCTCTTGGAGAGACGGGTCACACCTTCCAAGACCTCTCAGGCGTCTCCCGAGACGTCTCCCACTCCAACCAATAACTTACCACCACCTCATCACCCACTCACTCTCTCTCTCTCCTTCTCTCCTCCTCTCTCTAATAATTATTCCTGACACTCTCTCTCTCTCCTCTCTCCTTCTCTCTCCTCTCTCTTGTCTCCTCTCTCCGCCTCTACTTGTTTTATCCCAGATCTGCAGATCAGGTTGTATAGTAATAACAACCAAAACTACCCAATGCATTATAGCCTAGTGGTATCTTAGTGGTGAGATAAGACTTAGGTGCCATAAGGTCCTGGGTTCGAATCTCACAAAGGGGGTTTTCTCATAATTATGAGTTTCCTCCTGAATTGGTGACTTGGTGGTGGAATATGATCGCGTGGCAACACTGGTGGCACGATGATACTCCAGTGTTCCGTGAGTGATTCCAATTTGTTGGCCGTTCAAAAAAAATAACAACCAAAACTAAAAGGCAATGGAAATAATATTATTTGAAGAAAAAGTTCCTTCCATATATAATCATAAGAACAAGACATTATATTTTGCTTCAAAACCTTCTAATTCCAACATGAGCAGTGGATCTATCATCAAAACATGGCTGGTGGTTGCAAGCATTGGGGCAGTTGAGGCGTTAAAAGATCAAGAGGTTGCAAGATGGAACAACCCTCTTAAGGAGACGTCATCGGAGACGCCTCACGAAAACCTCACCGGAGACGTCTCGAAGACCTCACCGGTAATTGTAGCTGTGGATTATTTGGAGGATCGACGGGTGGTGAACAAAGGAGACGACGGGTTGAAAGCCAGTAAATTGAAACGTCTCATAAACAGAGGACCGCCATCGGTTGTATAAATTGAACCCGATCTTCGCCGGAGACGTTACCGGTGAAGCACCGGTGAGTTCTTCGTCTTCTCCGGTGAGTTCTTCGTCTTCTCCGACGAAGTTTCATTATCCTCTGTTTTTTTTTCTTGTTCTTCGTCTTCCACGGAGACGTCACCGGAGACGTCTCAGAGACGTCACCGGAGACGTCTCAGGTCTGTCTCACGTCTCAGGGCTTTCTCGGGATCAGCAACGACACGTGGCGGTACTCTGTTGGCTGGAATCGAAGGCCTCTCGGGAGACGGTTCAACCGTTTTGGGAACCGTGACCGGTCTCTCCAAAGAGACGGGAGAGGGCTATTTGAGCTTTTCACTCGGTCAACGGACTATTTTGGTGATTTTCCCCATAATAAATGTATTATTTCGTTTGACTTATTTGACAATTCAGGGGTATTAATGTAATTAGGTGTGTCTAAACATGAAAACTTATTTAATGACCAGATAGTCTCACGCTAAAATCATAGACCCACTATTTCCATGCACAATGGAACAATATCCGTAGCAAAAACTAAATTAGGTTTAACAAACAAAAAAATTTCCATGCACAATGGAACAATATCCGTAGCAAAAACTAAATTGGGTTTAACAAACAAAAATTATTACGATCATGTTGTTTGAATATGGCTTTTCATATTAGTGTGTTTTATTTTCAAGTTATAATCTGTTAGTATCTGGAATGATTGTATTGCGATTCAAGTCATAGTGTTATTTTACATCTGGAAGGATTGCATCACGACTCATCATGGTGTTATGTCGTTTGGTCAATCAAATTGTTTGAATATATGATTTTCATATCAGTGTGTTTTATATTCATATAGAATGATTGTATTACATTCATATCATTATGTTATATTTTCATGGTGGTCATATCAATGTGTTTTATTTTATACACCTTAAAAATTATGATTTATAAAACACCATTTACATGAATATGATAAAACACCACACGTTGTATGAAAAAAAACGTAACAACATGATATATACGTATAACACCATGGATTGAAAACAAATACAAACATTACTGTGTTATAAAACACCATGGAATAAACTAAGACTTTATTAAAACACCATTTAAACATGAAGCAACACCATGTAGATTAAACACCATGTATTGATGTTTTTCCTAAGTCATGATCGTATTGAACAACAACGGCCGTAACATTATCCATCTAAAAGACGGTCAAAACATCAAAAAATCATAATTTTTTTTCAAAATGGTATATGCTTGATACTAGTGTGTATTTTTGATTTGATGTAATTGAAAGAAAAATTATAAAGCCATGAATTTGAATTATATTTAGGTTGAAATAACATCTCTGAAAAATCTCCTTTCAATAACTATATTCACTACATGATTACTTCCTATTTTTAAGATTGATGAAAGTACCTTATTACCCTCAATCACTAAATTTAATGCTTGCCACATGTCATCACCATAGCCCTTCTTACACTTATCACACATTTTGGCCTTTGTACAGGATCCTAAATCTATATATAGGGTTGGGATCCGTTGAGAACTCGATGATTTGCGAGAACTCGACGTAAAATGCAATTTTTTTTGCACACCGGTGTAAAAACAGGTAAACCCCGCTGTAAAAAATAAAAAAATACATGAATTTACGATGAATTATACCAGTGTAAAGGATTTTTACCCCATGTAAGTATATTATTATTTTATTCAATATTTATTGTAGTTTAGTTTTGGACCAAATATTCATTTTTGATTAAAACACGTGTGTGATTATAAAGTGAGTTGTTATGGTTCTCACAATGCAAGGGAGTTCTCAAAGGATCACAATCCTATATATATATATATATATATATATATATATATATATATATATATATATATCAATAATCAATTCAATATAACTTATATAAAAGAAAGCTATGATGATGATATGGCATTCATTGGGGTAATCCCCAGCTCCTTGAATGTGTCATGTGACAACATGTGGAGCTTTTAAATTTTATTATTTAAAAAAAACCATCACATATATAAACTTCCTTATCTCACCTAAACCCTAAAAATCTCCCCTCCCCCCTCCTCCGCTCCTCTAACCCTCGCAATTACCAACCATGAAGATGCAGAACTGGATTGAAATTCGGTTTACAATTTAATCATAAAGATGCCGAAACAGAACATATGAAGATCCCGCTAATAATTACCAGTTTTTTTTACAAACCTGAAGTACTTTCATTTAAAATCACAAACTAGTTTCATAATATATGAAAACATGAAGATTCCATGATGAACCAGTTCTTTAATAAAACCAAACCAATCTTCACTTCAAAGCGATGAATTATCATCATCTCTTTATCTCTATCATCATATACTCCCAAACCCTAATCTTATCTTCTCCTTCACGCTTCCCCCTTATTCCTCTTTCCATAACCAATACACATAACTAAAAAGAATAATATAATGAATGTCTGCACCACCGGGAATTCCCTAGGAAGCAAGTCTTGACAATTTTGCCAAGTTTATACTCTTCACAGAGAGCTGCATTTTTTAGCAGCAAATAAGGAAAAAAAAAGAAATTGTAAGCTTTCCTATTTTTGTTTCAATCAACTTAAGGATACAATAATATGTGTTGTCGTTATGTTAAATAGCAGTTAAATAAGAAAACAATTTTAGATGCAAGTGTAAAAACACCGAACGAAAGCATAAGGAATCAGTGATAAGCCGTATTGACCTTTGACACAACATAAAGTTCTAGTTTTTTGTTTAGTTGTTGTACAGAACATCAACAATAATTGTTTGCCTAAACAATAGATTCCAAAATCTAGTTTGCAATTTTAAATAAGCCATATATATGCACAAATTCTCTATAAGGTATATAGCAATGCATAATAAGTGCAACGGTAAAACAAAAAAAATATTTGAAAGAATAAGTTGATAGTTCTTTTGGTTGGAACAACTGAACAATTTGATAAGGTATGAATGTTGGTACTTCTTATGTAACCGACCAAACTCTATTGTTTTTTTAAAGACATTTGGATGTGTTCTACCGTTTTTGTATCTTATTGTTAGAAATTAAAACCATAGCAACAAAGTTAACTTAGGGTTAGAAATATGGCAAAAAAATAAAAATAAAGTAAAGGGTTGGAAATTGGCATACAATTTGAGAAGTTTAGCCTCCAACAAGGCGGCCAGTTTCAAGTAGTGCAACTTTCCTATTCGAGGTAGCCTGTAAACATACGCAAGAAGATGCTGTAAATGGGCATGTCTGTGATAACATGCTTCATGCACTTCTTAGAATTCAGATTAGAGATGTAAGCTTCCTGGAACCACCAAATAGGATACCCTAATCAAGATGCAAAAAATTAATTTAGTCTATAATTCGTCTTTAGAAAGATTTATAAAAAAGTCTATAATTCAAGACTTTTATGTATTTAGGAGAATATATACAACACAACACAATAAAAAACATAAACAAAGAGCATGGTAGACTAAGAACACTATATAAACATGTGAAATAAAAGCAAGTTTTGTTTAAGAATTTCATATGGTAGACTAAGAACACTATATAAAACATGTGAAATATAAGCAAGTTTTGTTTAAGCATTTCATCAAGTACTTGTTGTGAAGCTTAAAACCTTTAAATTATAAGCAAAATGCTGGATATGAAACCTAATACATGCACATAGAAAAACCAATGTACAAATATAATGCATATCCAATTAAATTTACATACAACTGTATATATTAAAACTTAAAGAAAATCCATAATAAAAAAACAACCTGCAAATTGATTTCCAAAAAACACCAGCAACACAGACCTACCAAATAGATTTGTGAAGGTGCGATTGAACCAAAAAACACTAAACAAAAAGTAATAATGATGTTAATGTGTGATGATGATACCTTCGGGTTTGAATTGGATTTGAGGGAGTTGATAGATATTTTCACATTGTTTTTATTATGGCATTGGAGCTAATAAACTCATTTATAAAGGGTAATTGAAGCAACGATGGTTCACACTCAATTGTAGCGTCACATTCATAGAGATTGAATTGAGTGTTTTAAGGATGAGCAATGAAGTGGGTGTTAAAAACCAGACTCTTCCCTTGCTAGCAGTTAATTGGTTGTTTATGGAAAAGAGTTACGTTGGAAGAGAAGTATAAACTATGTATCAAAGACATATACAATAGGCATTAAAAGTTGTACACGAGGGGCATAAAGGGAAGAAAATGACAAAAAATTAGAGATTTGTAAAGAGCCCTTTGAACTCCTATCTTAAAATTTTGATAAAATTACTTTAGTGCCTAGATTTGGTAAAGAAAAACATAATAAAAAAACAACCTGCAAACTGATTTTCAAAAACATCAGCAACACAGACCTGTAGAATATATTTGTGAAGCTGCGATTTAAACCAAAAAACACTAAACAAAAAGTAATAATGATATTAATGTGTGAAGATGATACCTTCGGGTTTGAATTGGATTTGAGGGAGTTGATAGATATTTTCACATTGATTTTGTTATGACATTGGAGCTGAAAAACTCCTTTATAAAGGGTAATTGAAGCAATGATGATTCACATTCAATTGTAGCGTTGCATTCATAGAGATTGAATTGGGTGTTTAAGGAGGAGCATTGAAGTGGGTGTTAAAAACCAGACTCTTCCCATGCCAGCATTCAATTGGTTGTTTATGAACAAGAGTTACGTTTGAAGAGAAGTATAAACTATGTATCAAAGACATATACAATAAGCATTAAAAGTTGTACACGAGAGGCATAAAAGAGAAGAAAAGGACAAAAAATTAGAGATTTGTAAAGAGCCCTTTGAACTCTCATCTTAAAATTTAGATAAAATTACTTTAGTGCCCACGTTTGGTACTTAAATTAAGGTAATAGAGATATAGATAGATCAATCACTTTTGGGTAAATTAATTATTTCAAGTAAGGGATGAGCGTATGCGAGAGGCTACGTCACCTTTACGTGTCAGTGGTAGCTTGTTAGCCGCTCCGGCCATTGGCAAGTTACTCACAAAAGAGTAGAGTAGTTGTATGTTAATATCGCAATGTGTTTTTCGGGGGTTAGGCACTACAATCTTGGGTGATACGTCCGTTACAGTTGAGAGGTGAGTTTACAGGGACGGGAGACCCTCACAATAACAAAAAGAGCATAAATTGTTTTGAAGTTATAGCGGGAGGCATAACTTGGACACATCACTTTACTAGATATTTATTATTAATTTATACAAAGATAAGTCGGATCCCGAAACAACACTTTCATTTGGTTATTGGTTGTTCTCTCGACTACTTTTGGTATCTTTATCCTTATAAACTTTTTCCTAATTACTTAAAAATGAGTAATAAAAGTCGTGTCTTTGGATTCGATATTCGGGTACTTGCTCTTTCTATACTAAATTCGATAAGTACGCTTGCCTATTGTGTGAATTTTAGATTATTAAGCAACTACCGTTTTAATTATATAAATTTAAAACTTGGTAGTGTTTTGGTAAAACTCACTCTTCTTGGGTCATAAAAACACAAAGTTTTAAAGGTATTAGATGTGTCTTTTAAAACTCACTAAAACACACTCATCATAAATCAAAACAACCCAAACCTTAATAAAAAACACAAAGTTTTAAAGGTCTTAAAAGGAGGTGTTGGATACTTGGCTGGCAACTGACAATGTGGCTTTGGTGTAGGGTTATAAAAGAGAGACGGTGCAAACAATGAGCTATATAGAGATGATACGTGGCAAAGCAAAAGTCGTTCGAGTTGACCGATTACTCGTCAAGTACTCACTACAGGTGGGTCACCGAGTATAGCCGAGTTGGCCGAATATTCCGAGTACTCCTCGGATAGGCCGATTCGACCCCGAGTACTCGCAATTCCCCAGTCGGCCGAGTTGGTACCGCCTAACGAGTTCTGCAACCAAAGTGGCAATAGAGGAGAAAATGATGCAACAATAAGCACCACATCATGGTTTACTACTTGTACTATTTTTTGCTATTATATATTTACCACACATACAATAGTTGCATTTTAAAATGTTTATACACAATTCCGTGTTTTGATTATCTATACCAAACATTAGGGCTGTTCAAAACGCTCGGCGCTCGCCGATCGCTCGCGCTCGTTTGGAATTTGCTCGGAAATTGCTCGTTCGATTTTCCGCTCGGTTGTAAATGAGCCGATCGGCTCGGTTCGGTTTTGTAAACGAGCCAAGCACGAGCAAAGGTTCGATCGGCTCGATATAATTTTTTATTAATTTATTATATATATAATTATATGTATAAACATTAATTACAATTATATTTATAGTTTTATACATGCCACTCTATTGGGTTTAGGTTAATATATGCATATATAGAGTTATATTTATAGTTATTGGCTCAGTCAACTCAATGATAAATTAACCCTAAGTTCAATTGTAAAACCCTAAGTCGTGGAAAAACATGCTTGACTTCCTATTCCCATTAGTTGTCCACCATCAATCATCTCCCGCTATCAACCTACGCCACAACAAGACAATCGTTCTCTGTAGTATGCTCAACTAGAGCCTCATTTTCAAACGGTCGAACCTCAGACATCACTAGGCAGCGAGAATATTAAAGGAAACATCCCAAATTTATGGTTGTCCGAAAAACATTCGCCGCTCGTCGCTCGCTCGATGCTCGCTCGAAAAATATGTGCGCTCGAACATTGCTCGCCTCGGTTTCTGGATCGATTGTAAATGAGCCGATTGGCTCGGGTTCGGTTTGTAAATGAGCCAAGCACGAGCAAAGGTCCGCTCGGTTCGGCTCCGCTCGTGAACAACCCTACCAAACATATAGGTAAATGGTTACGTCGTATGTCATAATTATTTCACCATTCGTTTTACAATTCTTAAGTTTTTATTACTAAATAAGCTTCTTACCTAGTTTTAATATAAACTAATATATTAGAGTACATGATGCAAATAGAACTTCATGTGGTCGGCAATGCCGATTTCTCTTTTGACACACAAAAGAGCGTGACATTGGGTTGTTAAGGGTGCACTTGGCCCCACAATTGGATTTTCTTAGTCCAAATCCTATGTTATGAACATTTTTATGTTTTATTGTTTTTTCAATTATATATTTATGCGACAATATACTGCACATTTAGACAATCAAATAACTTTGGACATCAAAAACATGACCTTGCCGCTTCATCAGATTATTAACTAAAAAGAAATGTGACACATGTTGGTTCATGATCTGTTTTATTCGACATAATGGCCCATAGATAATTGACTAATAAGTTCAAAAGATTATGAGATAGTGTGACCCTTCTTAGTATATATATATATATGTATAGATCATGATTGAAATGTTGTGTTTGTAGAATAAGCGAAGGTTAATAAATAATATATAGTTTTTTTTTTAGTAAGTGTGTCTTGATATATGTATATTAGGCTAGGTCATTCTTGATACGATGTGAAACACAACATGAAAATGAGCCGGTCTTTTTTTTTTCAACTAACGTTGACCATTTATTAAACAAGTCCACTGACCAAACTCATTTTAATATTGGGTTATCCTAAACTGCCAATGATGTCCAGCCTAGCTGGTCGGAGGAGGTAGGGGGTTTACCACTAGGTGGGTTCCTAATCGGGTTAGGTCTCAGGTTCGATTCTCGTCCATCGAAAAATTTTATACCCATTAAGGTTGAAAGGGACGGGCATGTGGAGGATTTGAACTTGGGACATGGGGTTGTCAGGACTAGGATTTCACCATTGAACTACACCTTCAAAAAAAAAAAGAAATTTCACAAATATCAAAGCATTGATACAACTTGGAGAGAGTGGGATCTACTCAAACCTTACCCATATCCCTACAATAGAGAGTCTAGCAAGACCTTCAACTCTAAAACAAACAATAGACAAACAAGCATATCTAAACATGTAGAAATAGAAAGCTAGCAAAAGAGCAAGAAATAGTGATAGAGTAATCTAGTAAAATAGAAACATAAATAACAATGTAAACAACATACACATGGATACAATAAGGCAATCCAGTGCAAAGTCCATCTAAAGTGTCGGAAAAATCTAGACCCCCCCCCCCCCAAAGACAAAGCTAAGAAACATATCTCTTTTTCATGTAAAAGTCCTTAACCTTAATCATACGTCTTCACGAATCCTATCCAAGATCATGTCCTTAGAGAGGTGCAACTTTAGTTAATCACACCTAATTCGCTCATCTCAAGTCAATTTGGGCATGCCCTTGCTCCTTCTTCCTTCACTGTTAGGGTTATTTACTGCTCTAACAGTGTTATCATCTACCCCCTCTTCACATGCCATACCACCTCAATCTCTCCTCTAATTTAATGAGATACTAGTCACTCTTAACCTTTCCATAAAAACTTCTTTCTTATCTAGTCTGACCTTGTATGCCTATACAACCAAGTAGCATCATTATTGCTGCTACTCCCATCTTGAGAGCTTGTGTCTTCTTGAGGGCCCAACAATCCGTCCGATCAACATTGTCAGTCAAAATGTAACACTATAAAACTTCACTTTTTATTTAGATGGAAACCCACTAATGCCCAATACTCAATTATGGTGCTCAGCTTATCCTCGTTCTCTTCTGCCCAACTAAAAGCATATGAGCACACTCAGTTTTAGAGTGACTAATCCTTAAATCATTGCCCTCTAAAGCTGCTTTCCAATATTCTAACCTCATATTCAGGCTATGCTTAGACTCTGCAACGAGCACAACATCATCTAGAAAACAAACATGAATTTGGGTTTCGATTTTAGAGATAAAATTGTTATAATTTAAAATTAGATATTTTGATATATAGTTTTCTCTCTAACTGTTCATTTCTAGACTACGACCTAGTGGTTTGGTGGTATAGTGTCTGGTGTCGTGTCTACAAAGGGTGTGAGTTCATATTTTGTAAGTGTAAAGTTAGATATTTGTAGGTACATAAAAATTGTTGTTCAAGAGAAAAAACACTATTTATATGCTGAAGTGAAACTAGTTTCCCTATTGAACTTTTCATCAACCGTTCATTTCTAGCGAGTTGAGAGGTATTTTACACTTTGCGAAAAAAGTTGAGAGGTAACCCAGACACCCCCAAGCACTTGATATATCCGCCATGATTCAAAACAAATTGTTCGGTTTGATTAAGAATCGTCTTCAAATATTCAAAACACCAATCTGTATATGTTATTTAAATTTCCCTTTGTTTGACATTCCAGGTTTAATGTTATAAAATTCCAAATTTACCGTTCCAGCATACTTGTTTTGTATACCAATCAGTATATGTTATTTAAATTTCCCTTTGTTTGACATTCCAGGTTTTAATGTTATAAAATTCCAAATATACCGTTCCAGCATACCTTGTTTTGTATACCAATCTACATGTTATTTAAATTTCCCTTTGTTTGACCATTCCAGGTTTAATGTTCTACAATTCCAAAATATACCATTCCAGCATACTTGTTTTCCATGACATCACACCAAAAGAAACCTACTATTTTATTTCTAAATAGATTACCATCGGTTACAACGGTTTTCAGGTGGTTGCCGACGTTCATTCTTCTACTACATCAACATCAGAGACTTCCTACCTACCATGAGATCAAAATTGACCTCAAACATTTCCTGTTTTAATATTAATTTTTTTGTCTGATTAGAATAGAGCGTTATCACTTCATGTTGGCAGATTGACACGATGACCCAATATTTATGTTTCTTGTATCCGGTTGTTTCTAATATGAAATGCATCTTTGTGTGTATATGTATTGCACTGACACATATGCAATTTTGTCGGTAATTTTTGTAGATAATTTTCAACGAAAATCTATAGAAAAACTTATCAACACTTGGATGAAGACATAGAAATTTTTGTAGATATTCATGTTGTCAACTTATATTATTCGAACTCAATACAACGGGGATGCTCTTCTGTGTTACGTGTGTATGAATTTATATAGTATTAATTTATAAGTTTCCTATGCATAATGGGTTGTACTTCAAGCTTTGTCATTTTGTACATCTCCTCAACTCTCGCTCCTCCCTTTCTTCCTAATTGCAGCAAACCAAATCAAATCCCTTAACCCTCAATTATAGCCTGTCAATCTACTAACATATAGGAAAACGAGGCGGATACAGCAGCGGTCATGGGCGGTTACACAGAGGGAAAACGACGGTGGTGGTGGGGAACAACGGCAGCAACAATTTTTAAACTACTATATATAATAAATACCAGCCAACGTCGTCATCGTTTGCTCCAAACAACGAATCCCGATCCTACATGATCATCACCGTCTGTTTTTGTGTTTGAAGATAACAACTCAAGGGTGATATATCCTTATATCATGTATAAATTTTATGATATATCATATCATTGGTGTAGTAGATGTACCAACACATGGTTGCCCTTTTGTAACAATATCATATATCTATATTACTTCAATAACTACTAAAATAACATACGCCTATTAAACTTAATAACCCGCCGCAACGCGCGGGGCTTACATTCTAGTTTATTATATTTTTAATGGTTTTATATAATTAGAGTGTTTGTAGGTGGATTGAGGGAAAGTAAATGTTTCTAGTAGAGTTCGTTTGTGAAGGAGCAGACTCACTAAAGTTCACTTGTGTGGGTAGCGGACTAGAAAATTGTGAATTTCCATTTTTTATTTAATAACTTTTTTACATACTCTTAGCATGTGTGTGCGTTGCAGTAGAAACACAACAGTTAGGGATGTTTTCATAACTAAAGGGGATATCTAATCAGACATTTGGCTTCCATGTTAAATATTATTTGAACTGTTAAAAATTACTTACTCATAAACCTTATCGGAAGTCCATACTTTCGGTTGATACAAATATTATTGTTTTATTTTTTCTATCAATCAATAGCCCTTACAAAAGTTGATCAACAATAACAACGAACAAACGCGCTTTACCCAATACCGTGGGTATGTCTGATACCTAACGGCTAAATACTCGACACGTATTTAGATTAGGGATGAGCATATTGTACCGAAATATCGAACCGATACCGATCTGAACAGATCCCGTACCGAAATCCGAGGGTGTTAGTTATCAGTATTGGTACTCACATTTAGAGGTTTTCGGTTTTGGTAATCGGTCCAGGATCGGTATGTTAAGGTAAATACCGATACCATACCGTATATATGTTTTCGATATCGGTATCGATATTGGGTTTTGGGAGTTTTCGAGATCGGTATCGGTTGGTACCGATACGTATCAAGCTCACCCATAATTTAGATAGTAGTAATCACAAAACATATCAATTTTTTAATTTAAATGACTATGGCAATATTATAATCAAATTAAAAAGAAAAAAAATGATAGTTTTCATAGTGCATTTTTTTAAAATAGTAACGTATGAAAAGTTATGGTCGTTTGAAAACCTTAATATTAGTTAGTTTTTATAAGAGGATAAAGTATAACTAGTAACTAATTAACCTAATTTGGTTAAAGATGAGGGATTAAAATATAATTAAAAATGGGGGAATTAAATTTTAGTTAGTGTGTTTATCTTCATTTTAAGGTTTTACTCTATGCATTAACTTAGAAAAAAACACTATTAATTTTTGGATATCTTAAAATCTCAATCCCAAATTCATTATAATATATGACTAGATCTTTGCCCGCGTTACACGCGGTTCACCAACGTACAATTATTTTGAGGGGGTAAAACATATAAAAAAATGTAGCAGAAATATTTTATTAAGATTTAAAAGAAACCAATACACATTGTATTCAAATATCACTAAATATTTCTTTATACACCACATTTTTTGTTTAGTCTTCACATTCCCATCAGCATCAAACCATGTTACAACCCATCCAATACTGCATGAGGTTTTTTTACAAACTATAACTTTTTTTGTTTATATCAAGTGTTTGTTATTAAACTATTTCTTTATGATAAATTTAATATTTATGTTAGATTCATTGGTCATGTTTATTTATTAGTTTTTATTATTGTTGTTTTATCTAACCAGTTTTGAGCGATCCTTTTAACGATCTATATTCTTAAGAGTCAAATTTTGACTTTTGGGATTGAACATTTCTCTTCTTTAGTTTCCTTGATTCGTGCGACAATTTCCAACTGCACGAAAACAAAGAAGTAATTTAATTTGTATGAATGTTCAATGAATAAATGAAGATTTGCACATATATACACATACCTATATATACACATACCTGTGTAATTTTTTAACATAGTTTGATGATATAGACAAAAGTTGCTACTCCACCACCAGCTGGTTGTAATGGCAACGAACAGTTATTTGCAATTGGTTTTTCCTTCTTGTATCATTCATTCATTCTGCAGTGAAAACGGCAAACGGGGATCTAAGAAAAATAAAAAAAAACAAAAACGATGTGCCTGTTAAAAGTCAACAGCTTGACTCAAGATTAAAGTAAAATAACAACAGATCAATCTGTTTGACAATGATCACGAGAGAGATATCACTTTACAATATAAAAAACAGAAGTCACATGCTGGAATTAGTGACCAAACTATTTCGAATTTTAACTAATGGAATAGCAAGCAGACTCATAACCAAGCAATTCATAATTTGGAATAACACATTTTAGATTGAAAGACAACATCCGAATTAAGAGTTGAAACCATATGAAACATAAAACATTGATAATTGAAACATCAGATTGGGGGATGAAGGGGGGGTAACAACATATAAGGAAGACCCTAAATCAAAAACTATATTACATAAAAAATGCACATAACAAAATCAACAATTAGATTTAAGTGAATATTAGAATCATACATACGATTAGACAACCGCATAAATATCCAGAGAAGACGGGGATAATTTCATGAAAGGTAAAGAGATACAAAAATCAGTGACAAAATAGGAATAAAATCAATGAATCAACGAAGACACTGATATGAACATAAAAAATCAAACCTTTTGATGATGAACACCAATGGTGGATCGAAGGAATGAAGAAGACGAATTGGAGCCTTCAATAGCTAAAATCGCCTTCAATAGGCATGCACCATGCCTGTCCTCAATGCTCGTCTTATTCGCATATTATACACCTAAGTGACATAACAACCAAAATAATCTGGATTGATTGGTGCTTGTGCGTCATGCCTATCTGACAGTGCCGTTTTATTCGATCCTTGCACCTAGGTAAACATGTCTAAAACAACTAAAATAGCCTTCAAAAGCATCGAAACGCCACACGGTTCCAATCCCATACTCTCGAAAAAGGGCTCGAATTCGTTAATCAGGTTTACTAAAAAAAAATAACAAAACCTTACGTCAAACATTAACAAATCCTATTGAGACATTTTATCGAACACCTAGAGTACGTCTCAAATGACCCAACAACACAAAGATTTTAGTTTCCTACGGCATATCACTAATAAGTATTCCAATCAAATCCTTATTGGAATCAAGAAAACAACAAATCCTATTGCAGACTTTCTTCTGTAAAAAACTTAAAATAACCTATTTTGACCCTTTGATTTTGCAAGTCTTAAGGCCAAATTAGTAACCACCTTAGATATATTGATCACAAAAAAAAGACTTAATAACCACCTTGCTCGATTTGCTTATTAGTTGTCTCACCTATTCTTTTGGTTGTACTATGCCTTACATTGAACCTCAATGATATTTCCCTTTCGTTGGAGCTTCAACCAAACAACCAAATTAAGAGAAAGAACAACCAAACAACCTATAAAACTGTAACGTTAACATACTCGCTATAATTAGCATCGTAACAATTTCGAAATGAAAAGGAAACAAACACTAAAGCTCATAACAGATCCATTTAGTCATTAACAAATATTGCTCCATTAAAACAAACATTACAACATATTCTCAGCAAGTACATGATAGC
>CM061229.1:6631925-6672030 GCA_030844895.1 Ambrosia x helenae
AGCAATAATCATATCAAGTCTTCCAACATTTTTGTCAAGGCAACTAAAAGATAGGACCAAGAAAAGACATTCTTGTGAAGAAAAACGAGACATCTTTAAATGGGATTAAAAGTATCTTTAAATTAGTTTAAAAGGGGCAGACATGAAATTATCCATAGTTTTAACTCTTTTTTGAACGGTCTTAGGTAATTAGTTGTGCTGTAGCTGGCTTAAAAACGTTTTGTTTCTTGCAATTGAGGGCTGAAATTTATCATCTAACCCCTAAACAGTCAAATAATCGAAGCAGGATTCATGATTTCGAACGTTAAAATCTGACTACTGTGGCTTTAGAAGATTTATTATCCTGTTTATATATCATATACACATGTAAAACTAATTTCAACTCCAAGCTGAGGATCTGCATTTTAACTTTGCTAGACTTGGGGACCAAAGTGTTGATAGAGAAGCTTCATCTGATTCACTATCTGGAGACCACAAAGATGGTGGATTCTCAGACAGCAAATGCCATCAGTGGTAAGGTCACAAGGGTTGTCTTTCAACGGGGTATCCACATCTATGCAGCCACAAATAGGGTCCTCTTCACGTTGTATCCTCTGGACTACCCAGGTTTCCGCCAAGTGCAATAACGGACCAGGCAACGACCGATACTCCTGGAGATTCATCACCGCCACTCCACCGTCTTTCTGCACTCTCATTTCCAACCCATCTCTATCACGAGGCCAAAAAAATAAAGGACTTCCTAGCCAGACCTCTCAAGATTCTTTTCCATACGGGTCCTTCGCAAAAACCCCAAAACCAGCTGCCATTACATAGAAAAAAGCATTGGACCTTCTCAGATTGCAGCTACCAAGATTTCTGCTGATGCAAACACATTGGTGGGCTCATCTTTGGATCATATTATATCTTCTGTTGCTGATATTTCTGGGCCCTCGACTACTAGTAATGTGTTAGCTGCTGTCAGCAGCATGTTTGGTAACAAATTTGAATCTAATTCAAAACCTTCACTAACAAATGGTCATCCAACCCAATTTACATCCTCAGAATCAAAGCTGATGTCATCTCACATGAGTCCATCACATGATAGCAAATTGATTTCTGCATCTACTTTGCAAAGAAAAGCAGACTTGCCAACTGTCTATAGTCTTTTGAGTACGCTGGTTGCCAAGGGCTTGATTTCTGCATCAAAGGCCGATTCTCCAACTAACCACTCCTTGATAATAAACACTAACCCTGAAGTTGATACTCTTGCTGTTCCCGCACTTGTAACGAAAAGGCGAAATTACCCCTTACAAAGGATGAGCATCTCCCTCTAGTTCTGCTGGGCAAGGCACCGTGGATACCGAAGATGTAAAAGTGTGATTGGTTTTGAAATTAAGCCTGATGTTATTCGGAGGTCACATCCTGCTGTTATCAGCCAACTCATTATTTGATGAACTTCCACATCAGTGTCACATAGGTGAGTTAAGGTTTAAACTTGTAGAACGTTTTGAAAAACATATTGAGTGGCATACACTTAATAACCCTGAATTGAACACACCTCAATAACGCATCGAGGAGATGGTTCACAAATTGTGAAGACTGGGTTAAAGAGAAGTCTCGAGTGCGGTATAGTGATCAGATAACAGGTCCTGTGCAGATTGATGGGGAGTAGATGGTTGTGCTGATGAAAGCAATGTGCTTGCGATTTGTGTGGTGAGGTGTTTGATGACTTGTACTACCAAGAAATGGGCAAATGGATGTTTAGAAGAGCTGTGTACCTCTACACTAGTGATGAGAATATTAGTGTTACTTACGGTACATAGTGCATGCACATTCTGTATCAGAAAATTTTCTTTCTAATTTGGGCTATCCAACGATGTCAAAAATGTAAGTTTTGTTTTTAAAGCCTACATATAATCTTCCATAGGTTTCTGCATTATCGCTTCCTGTGTTTTTACTAGTTAAAGTAACTTTGTACCCAACAAAGTTACTGGGCACACGAGTACAAGATGCATACGCAAGAGGTAAATCTTTTGAGTAGCAAGCACTTTTATTGTGTAAAAAACCTTTCTTTCAATAATAATCTAGTTCAAAAATATATATTTTGTAGAATAAATGAGAATTAGGAGGTCTTTTATACAATAAAGATGTGCTTTGGGCTATTGTTGACCTTTCTGTCTCTTTTGACATTATAAGCGTCATTGTAATTTGGTCATTACTTCTTCTGTTCTTACGCGTATGAGTCTATCTTATAGACTTTCAGGAAGGTGAATAACGCTTTCAAGTTTAAAACCGCGTGTACCAATCACATGATGAAGGAAAAAAGCGAGTAAAACCAGTGTTTGGTATGTTGTTGCAGACACATCTTTAGATTATTATTTGTATGTGCCTTCAAACTTGCTGAAAATGCTGGAAACACATCTCTTTTTTCAATTTACTTTTTTCTTGTCAACCTTTGATAGAATGAAAAATTCATACATCCCATATGGTTACGCACCATATTTTTACTAATATCTTTAACTTATTGCTTGTCTATATCTCATTCGTTTCTTTTTCCTTTTTGCTAAACTCTGTACTTAGACTTCTTTAAAAGCAAAAACGGCTGCAAGTTCCAAACATCTTGCAGAGTTGTAAGGCTGTATCAGCCATATAATTTCTACCTTGTGTAGTTGTAAGGCTGTATCAGCCATATCAGTTCACTTTATTTAGTCTATTTACATGGTCTTTCTCGTTATTTGTCTGGAGAAAGAAATAAGACAGGTTGGCGCGCATAAACGTATTTTGGGACCTAATACGGTATTTAAACTTAAGGTCTCATTGTTAAGGTTTTATTTAGCTACCAACTATCATCTTTTGATACGGGCCCGGCCCAATCACTTCCCTCTGATCCAGTAACTCAAGGCATGCCCAAGAGAGTCATCCGAAGCCCAGTTCGTTATCAAGCTTGATGCACATGTAGTGTAGCAGCAACACTTTTATGATTGTTATTTCTTATATTTAGTTATCATTTTAATTAACTTGTTAGTGGGCTAGAAATAAGGGCATGCCATGGTGTACATGCTTTAGTGGCATGGTGGACATGTATCCCCACTTTAGTATTTAAGTGTTTTGTTTGTTGAAGAAATATATCAGAAAATTGTTCAAAAAAAATTGTCTTCTCTCTCTTTGTTCTTTTGAGCCTAATCCCCTCTAAGGATTAACTATCATTTGGTGCTTTCATTCACCAACTAAAATCTTCCAATGGGTCCTCACAAAGATACTTATTCCGACGACTCACCACCCACCACCAACGACCTTTTACAACAACTCATCACCTCCACCGCAGCTGCTGCGGCACAACAAGCAACCCAATTCCAACAACTTATCGAAGAAACCCGTAACCTTAATACCAAATTTGATTTGCAATCCATGTTCTTACTTCCATTTCAGAAAAGGTCCACTTTGAGACTTCCCCAAACTCCAAATTCAAGCTGCCCAATCACCCTCATTTAATCTCGGTTCATCTAATTCGAACAACAACCATCCACGAACACCCAAAATTACCTTACCCTTTCGACGGATCCAATCCCTTTGTTGGATTTTTCAAGCCGAATTTTTTTCGCCTATTACCAAGCACCTACAAACGACCGAGTATCCCTAGCCGTGTTTTATTTCATTGGTGACGCGTTAGCTTGGTATCAAAATTTAGCCAACAACGGACCTACTACCTTCTTGGACCATGTTTAAACGGGAAGTCGAACGCCGCTTCGGCCCAATCTCTTTAGAAGACCACGAAGCCACACTTTTCAAACTTACCCAAACAACCACCGTAGCGCATACCTCACCGAATTCGAACGCGTGAGTAACCGCGTCACCGGACTCTCACAAACCGCTTTGCGAAGTTTCTTTATTTCGGGTCTCAAACCCGACATACGTAACGAACTAGTCGTCCTTCGCCCCACCACATTATATGAAGCAATAGGTCTCGCTAAAGATGTCGAAGAGAAAGTCGTCCAAAACCCAAAATCAAACCCACCCAGGTCACCTTTTTATTCTAAAACAACTTATTATCCACTGCAACAAACTAATCCTACCAATCCTATAACACACTCCTCAATAACTACCACTCCTAACCCTTCGCCTGGCTTGTTACCACACCCTCAAAACATTCGAACACCCTTCCATTCACTAAACTTTCTTGGCAGCAGCAGTTCAACAAAGGAGAAAGGAAGTACTGTGCTTTAATTGTCCTGAAAAATACTTCCCGGGTCACAAATGTTCTCCACCGCAATTCTTACTCATTATCGATAATGACGACCGCGAAGAATCTAAAGAAGAAACAAACCACTGCTGAAACCATGCCCAACACCATGACACCACAACTTTTGTCCTCCGATGCCGTGTATTACGGGTTATCTTCTCCACAAACGTTGCGGGTCACCGGTTATATTCAAGGCCATCCGGACACAATCCTCATAGATTGTGGGAGCAAACCATAACATAGTTAAACCCAGAATTGCAACCCTCATGCACCTATCCATTACAACCATTCCACAATTTAATGTCATGGTAGGAAACGGTGAATTTATACAATGCAACGACTTTTGTCCCTCGCTACATTTCTAACTTCAAAACGCTTCCTTCATCTTCCATTTTACATACTTCCTATTGAAGGTACCGACGTTTTATTAGGCGTAAACATGGTTGGCCTTCCTTGGTCGCTTGTCGGCCGATTTTTCCATACCCGAAATATTCTTTAACAAAGATGGCCAAACCAACACCATTCGCGGTGAAACCCTGTCCGTCCTGTTCACCAAGCTCCATATCTACCCTAATTCGCCACAACTCCATCGCCTCCCTACATACATTAACCTACCAACTATCACTTACCACAACCTCCACAACATCCGATTTGCAATCTCATCCAAATCCCACCATAGCACAACTTTTGAACACTTTTAAACACATATTTGAGGAACCAAACTCACTACCACCGAATTGTAACCATGACCATCACATCCGTTTAATCAACGAGTCCCAACCAATTAATGTGAAACCATATCGCTACCCGACTTAACGAAACAAGTCATGTCACAACTCATCTCGAAAATGCTAAAAAATGGCACCATACAACCAAGCCAAAGCCGTTCTCATCTATGCTACTCCTAGTAGAAAAAAGGATGGTTCATGGCGTTTTTGCATCGACTGTGTTGAGCCTTGAGTGTTGTCACAGTTCATGACCGCTTTCCAATTCCTACAATTGATGAACTCCTCGATGAACTTCATGGTGCAACCATTTTTTCCAAAATCGACTTGCGCTTCGGTTATCACCAAATTCGAGTGGCTCAAGAAGATGTTCACAAACTGCATTTCGCACATCCGACGATCATTACGAATTTCTCATCATGCCTTTCGGCTTACTAATGCGCCATCCACCTTCCAATCGGCTATGAATGATTTATTTCGCAAGGTACTTCGACAATTTGTCTTGGTGTTTTTAGATGATATTCTTATTTATAGCTCAAAGCAAATCGACCACTAAAACCATTTTACAGTTTGTTTTCACAACCATTGCAACTAACCGTTATCATGCCAAAGCTTCCAAGTGTGTTTCCGGCGTCGAAGAAATTTCGTTTCTGGGTCATAAAATTTCATCATCTGGTGTCGCACTTGAACCCGATAAAATACACGCCATTCAACAATGGCCACAATCATCGTCCTTTACCACATTACGAGACTTTTTAGGTCTCACCGGCTATTACCGCCGCTTCGTTCCATCTTGTGCTCGCATAGCCACACCACTTACCGACCTCCTAAAAGCTAAAGAATTTCTGTGGAACCCAACAGCCCACCTAGATTTAAACACATTAAAATCTCATATGAAAAACTAGATCACCCTTACCTTCCCCAATTTTGCAGAACCGTTTGATGTGACTACAGACGCATCCGGTTAGCCATAGCTGCCGTTCTTTCACAAAATACACAGCTTATCTCATTTTTAGCAAGAAGCTATGCCCCACTATACAAGCCCAATCCACTTATACAAAGGAACTCTATGCCATAACAGAAGCGGTCAAAAAGTGGAGACAATACCTTCTCGATCACAAATTCCGTATTTACACCGATCACCATAGCTTGAAACACATTTCTTACCCAAACCCTTCAGACACCAGAGCAACAAAAATGGGTCAAAATCTTATGGGTTACGATTTTGAAATCCACTTTAACCCGGGAAAGAAAACCAAGTCGCCGATGCTTTGAGTTGCGTTGACATCCCGACAATGCTATCGCTTTCTCATCCTATAGCCACATGGTTAAATTACGTGATTAAATGAGCTTCGCGCCTATTACAAAAATGATACCGCAGGTTGTCAATTGTTGCAAAACATTCAGATGGATTGTTGTAGCTTTCCACATCACAAAGTCCATGATGGTCTTGTTTTCTTACATGACAAACTTCTCATTCCACCAATTACCGATCTTCGACAACGATTTATGCACTAATCCTTTGTAGGAGGACATTGAGGCGTGAACTCTACAGTCAAATGACTCTCGGGCTACATTTACGTGGCTCGGTTTAAGCAAAGATGTGGCTGAATTTGTGAAGTCATGTGAAGTCTGTCAATCCATCAAAACACCAAACCACAAACCGTATAGGTTGACTCAGCCCTTACCGACACCGGAAAAATCCCTGGCTTGACATTTCAATGGACTTCATTACAAAATCTGGGTCATAGTTGATCGGCTCTCAAAGTTCGCGCATTTCATCGCTCTTCCACCGGGTACACTTCTATATCCTTAGCTGCCATTTTTATGCGAGAAGTATACCATCTTCATGGTTTACCGAAAACAATTGTTTCGGATCGGGACCGCGTTTTTGTCAGCAGCTTTTGGAAAGATTTATTTAAGCTCATGGGTACGAAATTATTACACTCCAGCGCCTATCATCCACAGATTGACAGCCAAACAGAAGTCGTCAATCGGAGTTTGGAGATGTATTTAAGATCGTTTTTTTATGAGTCAAAAAATGGGAGCGTTATTTGTACCTTGCTGAGTTTTCATATACCGCAGCTACCATTCTTCAATTCAAATGTCACCTTTTAAAGTCGTTTATGGTCGTGATGCTACTTCGTTACACGACTACACTTCGGGTTCCACAAAAACGGCTTCTCTCGAATTAGCGATGTTGGAACATCAATGCTTAATCTCTCAGCTGCAGGCATCCATCGAAGTAGCAAAGAAGAAAATGGTCAAGTATGCGAACAAGCATCGCACAGCCAAAGAGTTTAACATAGGTAAACTCGTTTACCTACGTTTACATAAATATCTGCAATCATTAGTCGCTAAGCATTCCAATCACAAGATCTCACGTCGTTTTTATGGGCCTTATAAAATTTTGGAGAGTATGAGTAAAGTGGCCTATAAATTGGAGCTACCAATGGGATCTCATATTCATCCGGTTTTTTCATGTATCACTCTTGAAACTCCATCATGGGAATAGTCTGCTCAACAAAGGTGATTTGGCTGATTTCGACAAGGAGAAAGAAATTGGGGTTTTACCATAAACTATTTTAGATGCTCGTGTTGATGATCAAGGCAAAACACAAGTCTTGGTGCTATAGGAAACAAAACCAATTGAAGAGACTACATGGGAGGACGAAGCTGAGTTGGAGGAACAGTTTCCAAACTTTGCATCCATTGAGGACAATGCAGTGTTTTGAGGGGAAGGAGATGATACGGGCCAGACCCAATCACTTCCCTCTGATCCAGTAACTCAAGGCAGGCCCAAGAGAGTCATCCGAAGCCCAGTTCGTTATCAAGCTTGATGCACAAGTAGTGGAGCAGCATCACTTTTATGATTGTTTCTTATGTTTAGTTATCATTTTAATTAACTTGTTAGTGGGTCCATGTTAGTAGTTAGTGTGCTAGAAATAAGGGCATGACATGGTATACATGCTTTAGTGGCATGGTGGACATGTATCCCCACCTTAGTATTTAAGTTTATGTTTGTTGAAGAAATATATCAGAAAGTTGTTCCAAAAAAATTGTCTTCTCTTCTCTTTGTTCTTTTGAGCCTAATCCCCTCTAAGGATTAACTATCATCTTTTATCTTTGATTTGGCTGAAAGTTTGTATTTTACAAGTTAACAAAAAGTATATTATTATTTGTTTGTGTCAATTAACTAAATACATAAAGTGGAGGCAAACACTTGCATGAAATTCTAACACAAGGCTGACCCTAGACATGGGCATAAACCTTGACCACATAGAAGAGACGACGGTGTGGTCGGATCGTGCTGTGGACCAAACAATAACAACATAGTATGCGATGATAGTGCTGTAAGTGATGACATAGGATGCAATAGTAGGCTGCAAGTGCTTGCAACACATGTAGGAACAGAAAGAGAAAGTGATGATATTATACAGCTTTAAATACTTGAATACACTACTTATCTTCCATGAGTGTTTCTCGCTGCTACTTATTATTTTTAGAAAAATATGTCATTTTACTAATTCATTTGCTTGTAAATTCTATTTTTTTGAATAAACGTGTGAAATCTTTTACATACATAACCAATACCAAATTTCTACAAAGGGGCATTTAGTCTCAACAATATTGAAATGCGTAGTAAGGTGTTTTACTTTGTTTAATGTACAATTAAGATACATGTAAGAGTAGGTTTAGACTAAACTATGTGGTATGGAGGGACTCCTTTAAAGGCTTTATGAGGGGAAAGTTATATGTCATGTTGTACCACGTAGTGAAACTACATTTTACTCTTTGCAAAAGTTATGTTATAGTTAATATTTTCATAGCCATTCAGTCAACAAACACAGACACATACATACAGTGTCAGGTTATAATATAAAGTGATGTTAACATGCGAAACGTACGAAGGTATTGATACATGTTGCGTAATTATTTAACTTCATACGTAACTATATATATTATATAAATATATATAATTATAGTTATTATAACGTCATGCGTAATTATATTTAATATAACTTCATGTGTAGTTATTTTATTTCATGTGTCTTGATTTTTGCTTTATGCGTAATCACTTTACTTCATGCATAATTATGGTTTCTTGTGGCTTTGCATGCTTCACACGTTAATTATACTTTATACATTAATCAACCCATATATATACATATATATATATATATATATATAAAACTACTTTTATCATTTGGTATGGTGTTCAGAAGGAATACACAAACTAAAGACGAAGTAGCAAAAAACCAATACATGCGATTTAAAAAATTAATGATAAATTGTTTGCACCATAAGTTAATAACTTTTTTTTGAACATTCAAACGAGATTTTATTCCACCAACGAAAACATACAACCATAGTCTCACCCCGGCACATTAAGCGAGTCGCTACTTGAGCCAACCCAACAAAAACATACATAGAAACTCAAACGCTACAACTATGAACATATACAACATGATAACCTGTGTGAACCCAGCCCGAACCCAGACCCAAGCAATTCCAGTTCAGGCGTTGTCGAACAAAGAGAATTCCCACCACGCCTCCTTTTCCAAACCTACGAGTCTACCCCGATTCACCATCCACCAAAAAGATTCAAGTTTGATATCTTCCAACAAAATTGGCGTAGCCATGTTAACATCTCCAAATACCTTTTCGTTTCTCCTGATCCACAGCTTCCAAATCGTTAAGCAGACGATGACATACACAACCCTCCATTTTCTTCCCGGATCCACCCGTGTTGCTAAGTCCTTCAATAAGCTTGTCGATTGGTTCCTCCCTTTTTAACTGCTGTAACTTTAACCACTCACCCACGTTCCACCAAATTGCTCTTGCCCATACGCAGCTTGTGAAAATATGGTTAGTCGTTTCCAACTCGAGACCACAACGCTTACAGATGCCGTCACCTACTTGAATTCCTCTGAAAGAGAGTGCTTAAGCCGAGGGGACACCATTCTTCAGCCCCCTCCAAACAAAGCACAACACTTTAGGTGGAACAAGCTTACTCCACATCAATTTTGATGCCTGCTGCGAGCCCCACGAAGCTTGACTCAGCATCTCCCTGACTCGTTTGATCGAAAACTCCTTTTCATCCCCTGCCGAACCCCACAGCCAACAGTCCGATTTATCATTCATCTTTTGTTTACTAAGTACTGCCCATAATTTATGCATTTTCTCCCATTCGGCAGCCGACGAAGGCAATCTGCTCCACGAGATGTCCCACCAAACCATTACATTTATAAATCGATAACAGCCGCGAACCACTAGCCTTTTTGTCTTACATATCAGCTTTAACCCAGAAAACTCATCACTCAGACGTGTATTTGAAGACCATTTATCCTCCTAAAACCTTATTGAATCCCCCCTGCCCACATAACACAAGAACATATCTTCAAAATTGATTCCACGGTTAGCAAAAGTTTTCTGAAGTGCAGCAATCTTGGACCAGACCCCAGCATAAGTCTTCTTGCTTGGAGTGAAACCCGACCTAATTCTCCCCTCGTGTATCGAATTGATGACCTTACACCACAGTTGCTCGCTTGATGTCTTGTATCTCCACCACCATTTGCTCAACAAAGCTATGTTTAGATCTTCAATACTTCCCACACCCAACCCCTTTGTTCTTAGGTTTAATAATATTATCCCACGCCTAATTTTATTTCTCGATGATGCGCCTCCCCACAGAAGCTTTCTTCTAAGCCTTTCCAATGACTTGATGACTCCCACCGGTGCTTTGAATAATGAAAGAAAGTAGTTCGGGATTGCTCCCAACACCGCTTTAATTAATACCGATCTACCTGCAAAAGAAAGAAATTTTTCCTTCCAAGAAGACAGTTTAGTGTGAAACTTATCAATTACCGGCCTCCAATTTATCAATCTATTCATATTACAGCCCACCGAGAGACCCAAGTACACGAAAAGCAAATCGCCTTTCTTGCACCTGAGATGTCTCGCCATATTCTCCACCTCCACTCCACAAACGTTGATCCCGTATGTATAGCTCTTCAGCAAGTTTATGCTCAGCCCTGAGGTGATAGAAAAGCACCTTAAAATTCTGTTCAAATTCATCACATTTTTGACCGACCATTGACCCAAAAATAAGGCGTCGTTTGCATAGAATAGGTGTGACGTAACTGGACCATCGTTTGGTAACTTAATACCACAGAAAGTCCCCTCAGTGACAGCCCTTGTCATCATGACATTCAGCGCCTCCATCACCATCGTGAACAGGAACGGTGATAACGGGTACCCTTGTTTCAGCTCCCTTTTAAGTTAGAATTCTTCGGTAGGGGATACGTTTATGAGTACTGCCGCTCTACCTGTCACAAGTAGACCCATGAACCAAGTTTTCCACTTGGTTGAAAACCCAATATGATGCATTACAGAAACAAGGAACTTCCAAGACACGCAAGCATATGTCTTCTAAAAATCCGCTTTAAACAATAACATCTCTTTCTTATTTCGTTTCGTCCACGACACCAACTTATTTGCAACAAGTGGACCATCAAAGATATTCCTACCTTTAATGAAAGCCGTTTGGACCGGTGAGATAACACTATCCAGTACTTTTTTCAACCGGGCCACCAACACCTTAGAAATAATTTTTCCTATCACACCAATAAGCGAAATGGGTCGAAAATCCAAGAATACCATAGGATCATTAACTTTCGGAATTAGTGCAATAAAGGATGAGTTTCAAGATGGATGAATAGATCAGTGAACGAGGAATTCATCCATGATTGCAGCCACATACTCCTCTAGTTTTTCCCAATAGTGTTTAATGAACCCGAAAGAGAACCCACCCGGACCCGGAGACTTTTCTCCCCGCACTCCTCTATTGCCTCCCTAATCTCTTCCTTAGAAAATGGTACCACGAGCCCGTTAGCCTCATCGTATGAGATCCTTTTGAAACCGTCCCCAGACAACCTAGGTCGAGATGGCATTGGTTCGTCAAACTTTTGTTTAAAGATTTCAACCGCCTTCTTTTTAATCATATTTGGCTCCTCAATCCAACTCCCGTCGATATGCAATCCAACCACTCTATTACATGGCTTCCTGTTATTTATTGCCCCGTGAAACAAAGCTGAGTTTTCGTCTCCCTTAACCACCCATTGCAATTTCGCTTTCTGACGGAGGTCCTTGATTTTATTCCATTCCCATATTTTGATCACCAGCCTTGACTCCTTCCACACCAGTCTTTCGGCCTCCTCAAGAGGTCTACATTCTGCTACAGTGTCCAGTATTTTAACTTGATTCCGCGCATTTTCAACAGCCCCTTCCTCCACATCCATAACCTCTGATCTCCATGCCTTGATATTAACTTTAACATTTTTCAGCTTTTGTAATAGTATAACATCCTTACGCCAAGCCTGTACTTCCATGTTGAGACCTCCCACCACCACTTCATTTAACCCATCCTTGCCCAACCATGAATTATAGAACCGAAATGGGCAAGGACCAAAGTTTGTATCACAAGTCGAAAGTATCACCGGGGAGTAGTCCGATACATCCCTATCACGTGCCATCACCTTTGCGTTCGGCCATTTACTCATAAAACTTTCACACACGAGAGCCTTGTCAAGCTTGCTTAACTTCGTTTCGTCCGGTGACATGTATGTGAACTTCCTACCCCCATGTTATATTCAAGTAAACCCGCATCCGCAATGAAATTATTAAAAGCAATCGCATTTGTCACCACAAAAACTGAATTAAGCTCTCGCCTTCACATCTCACATCGTTGAAATCTCCCAAAAATATCCACCTCCCATTAAATTCTTGCATGACACCCGACAGTTCAACCCACAAATTCTTTCTTGCGTTTGGAGCATACACATTTACCACCTGCAACATTTCCGCATCACTCCCACAATTACCACCTACTAAATTGAAATTCTGTCCTTTCTTAACCACCGCGACCTTGAAAATCTCAAAGTTCCATATTGTGACCAACCCCCCTGATCTCCCCGCTGCGTTAACCACCATTTTTTCATAAGGTGACCCGTCCCAAAATCTACTAACCTGAAAATCCGACAATTCTGCTATCTGTGTCTCCTGTATTGCAATACATGTTAATTGAACTTATGTTTTAATTCCCTAACCTTGGCCGACTTACCTGCCCCTCCCGTCCCTTTTATGTTACATGACATATAATTCATTTTAAACCCCCAGGCACCAATTCATCAACAATCCTATCACCCATTTCATTTTCGAACCCGGTAAGACATACACCGACAACCTGACCAACCCCAACCGTATGACTAGTTTCTCATCACAGTTAACCCCTGACCCGAGAGAATTGACCCTTACCTTGTCGACTGTCGCTTCTAACCCGTCCTCTTTCTCGTCGTCCGAGAGCCAGTCAGATTCAAAAACCATCCTCCACATTTCCTATTTGGAACACACCAGAGTCATCCAGTGTGTATTTACCAGCCTCACGTAACTTCAGCGCCTGCATCTTCCCTGCCTTATCTTCTTCTTAATTCCACCTGAACACGATGACATACCAGAACCATCTGAAGTCCTACCTACTAGAGCAGGGGAGCCACACCTGTCCCTTATCTTTAATTTTCTTCTACCAGTTGAAATCCCTATGCACCTTTTACGTTTATGCTTTGGCCCACTCGATTTAAAGAATGTTTCCCATAATTTAAAAGCATCCTTTTTATTTTGGGCTGGCCCATTAGGAACCCCCATACCACTTGCACTCTGGACAGGTCCATCGGACTCCACCACATCATTTATCTTTATGTGTTTATTCTCTAACTCGGTTTCCACAAAACCACCCAATCCACATCCTGACAGTTCAGCCAGGTGTCCTACTTCACCCGACTTACTACTGTCCCCATGTACGTCACACGAACCGTCCAACCCATAATCCCCATGCAAAGCTGACCCATCAACTTCCATTGTCTTTTCCACTTCCAAGGTGGCCGCAGCACCGACCGTCTCCTCCAGCCGGACACCCGAAGCCACAGACTGACTATTCACCAATGTCGTCGGACCCGGAGGCTCTACCACCTCCTCCTCCGACCCCCCTTAGTCGAAACATCCACCTTATCCTTTGAGATCTCTGATTCCCGTACATCTGTGATCTCCACACCCCCATCTTTTATTACCTCCGGCACCGTAGCCACCTCTACTACATCAACTCCGACGACAGTAACTTCCTCCCCAATAAATTCCGGCAACCACCTGCCAGCACCTTCAGACAAATCTGTATATGCAACATATGCTCCGGACAAATCTGTATATGCAACTCCATTAGTTGACCCAAATGTGCTTAAGTACCCAATCAGATCGTTTGTGTAGAAAGTTCTCACTCTGAATAGTTATCTCCAGTTCTAAGAATACTCGCAACAATTATTAATATTTTAAACCATGTATTCGTGTGTTATCTAAGATGTTTGGTATATCATAAATTTATTTCTTTTGTTTACATATAATCGTCCAAAGTTTTTAATTTCTAGAAATTTCAAATATTGCATATTTCCACTTCAATATAAAACAAACAAGGAAAATATAAACATTAATTTTATCTACTTTACCTTATTCGTTGAAAAAATAAATGACAAGCATATGCACATTCATAATTTTGACGACCATATATAGATATAACTTCATTTACAAGAATTGTGTGCAAACATGCATTTGGCCATGGTTAGACACCATGATGGCATCATGCATTTATTGTACACCTTTTTTTTCTTTCTTAAAGTTGACTTACCATCTTTTTTATTAAAGAATATCTTTTTTATATTGAGACAAAAGTATTTTTCTTTCTTGTAATTGGTTGATTGGGTGAACAATGTGGTTTTGTATATTACGTATACAAAAGTAATTATAAAGCAAAATATCTATAAAAATATGTTTACTATTTTAAGTTGTATTCCTATACTCTTAGGAGAAAAGTAAACTTCTCTTATAGACAGAATTATATTATATCGACATCAAAACTAGGATGGTCAGTCTTAGATGGATGTAACGTAGGAGATAAGATCGACTCAGTGATTGATGGTACTATACTACTATGAATCAATCACCAAATAACTTATTTGATAAATGTTGTTGCTTGATTACCAAATAAATATTATCCTGGACGTGGAATTTAGCTCGACCTTGATGCACTCACGTAAAAGTCGTCTCTACAGGGTTTACACAATAAGTTGACAAACATCTATACCCGCTTATGAATAAAGGCCATGATTGAGTAGAAACCGATGGCTGAAGTAACATCTTATTAAGGGGTGAGTTGTAACATATACTACACATATGATGTGATGGTTAAGTCATGATATTAAAGTTACGAGAACATAGAACATTATTAGTCTCGTCATGGTACAACAGGGGGAAGGGGTTAGTGATTCTCATAGCCTGACTCGGTGTGAGAGTAAGTAGTAAGTAGAGTAAGAAAGTAGCATAAGCTATTGAACGAGTAAACACACACCTACTAAGTTGGTACAATGATATTTATGGTGTACATAGGATGGCTATTAACGATCGCTATGTAAGAATAGCCCTTTATAATTATTTATCTAATAAATAATCAATGATCTAAATACCCCTATTGGTTTAACTGTTCTTCATGTGATGGACATAATTACTCTTACTAAATCATAAAACAAGGTTTCCTATTTGGTGTATATATAGAGATCATTAGGAGAGATTAGAGGCTAATGAACACTGTTACTCTCAAGCTATAACCATCCTCCTTGCCTCTCTATATTCTTAGATCTTTGATCTCCTTAAGCCATTCTAATTGTACACCCTAAACGGGAACCCGATCAGCATAAATATCCATGGCATCATCTTCCCTCCCGCATTTACTGGATTAACGGGCACTACTAGAAAACTGGCCATTTGTAACTAAAATTTCCGACCATAAAAATTTGGTCGGTATTTCCGACCAATTTCCGACCAATTACTAACAAAAAAAAATGCTGCTTTTAGGGACAATTTTCCGACCAGTTTCCGACCAAAAATAAAATTGTCGGAAATTTGTCGGTAGATTCCGACTAATTTCCGACCAAAAAAAGAAGAAATTAAAAAAAAGAGTTTTAGTCGGAAGTTAGTCGGTAATTACCGACCATTTTCCGACCAAAAAAAGTTTTTTTTTTTAAAATTTTAATTACCGACCATTTTCCGACAAAACTCAACACTAGGTCGGAAATTCATCGGTGATTACCGACCATTTTCCGACCAAAAGCTTTATTTTATTGGTCTTTGGATATAAAAATGTGCATTGTATGTACATGCATATGTGAATGTATTTTTTCATGAGTATGAATATGTTATGTACATGTGTATGTGTCGTAATGCATACAAAAATGAACATATATATATATACACACACACACTCAGAGTTATATATGGAATAACAAAAGTTTGTTTTCAGTAACGGGTCTTAACAATATACACAGACGTATGTATGTGTATAATACGTATAATTTGGAAAAATAAAAATATTCAATGTATAATTAAGGTGTACAAAAAATGGAATGAAAATAACGACTTTTAAAGCTCGAAAAATTAAAAAAACGATAACGCTTGTCGGTAAATCGTCGGTAATTACCGACCATTTTCCGACAAAGATCCACCCTAGGTCGGTTAATTGTCGGTAGTTACCGACCATTTTCCGACAAACTCCACAGTAGGTCGGAAATTTGTCGGTAATTACCGACCATTTTCCGACAAACTCCACAGTAGGTCGGAAATTTGTCGGTAATTACCGACCATTTTCCGACCAAAAGCTTTATTTTATTGGTATTCGGATACAAAAATGTGCATTGTATGTACGTGCATATGTGAATGTATTTTTTCATGAGTATATATATGTTATATACATGTGTATGTGCCGTAATGCATACAAGCATGGACACACATATATATATACACACACACGCACATAAACTTATAGAATAAGAAAAGGTTGTTTTAATCAACGAATCCTAAAAATGTACCCACACGTATGTGTGTGCCTAATATGTATAATTTGGTAAAATGAAAGTATTTAATGTATGATTAAGGTGTACAAAAGATTGAATGAAAAAAAACGTCGTTTAAAGCTTAAAAAAGAAAAAAAATGATGTTGTTTGTCGGTAAATAGTCGGTACGTACCGACCAGTTTCCGACGAAACCCAACATTTAGCTGGCTGTTTTGGATGGCCCAGCAAAAAAGGCCCAATAACAAAAAAACGGCCCGATAAGATGATATATGTTCTCTTATTCTTTTGTCAAAAGTAAACTGTAAACCCTAACATAAAACTAAGATGGCAGCCACCAAGTAACTTTTTATTTGATTCTCTTCAACAACAAAAAAGACACGATAACTTCCAGGTTCGTTTTTTTTTTTTGCTTCAGTTCGTTTTTTTTTTTTTGCTTCAATTCGTTTTTTTTTCCTTCAAATATGATCGAAGCTACTGTTTATGTTACAAGCACATCGTATGTTGTTGAGAATAAGCACATCGTATGTTTTTGAACTATATATTGAATTAAGGTTAAACGTTTCAATCTTTTTAAGGCTATTATAGTATTAGAAATTGTTCTTGATTGTTGATTTCAAGATTTCTTTGTTGTTATACCAGGAATATTGCATATGATAATCAAGTTTCAAGACTATTATACATTTGTGACTATATACTAATCATGGTTTAGATTTTCAATCTTTTATATGGCCTAGAGATGATAGAATTACTACTGTTAGTAATTACTTGCAACCCACATTTAGGGAACTCTTCCTTGCAACCCACCTTACCAAAGAGTCCAAGAAAAAATTTTGGGAGGGATTGTATGATGAAAGCTTAGAGGGGGCTGAGTTTTGTACTACTCGATCGCAAATAGCATATGTAAGATATTTTATATCAATTTTTTGTATGTGTATATATACATATATATTGTATATATTTTTAGCGTAATAGCAACTATGTTTTTATTTGTTGTAGGAGGCGTATGAGAGATTCATGGTTGAGAAGTATGGGGAAGATGTCACGCAACATCCGGTCGGTGATGCTCAGTTGTGGGAGCGTGCGCAAGGAAGGATTGGATTTGGGATAGGATCTTTGGATCCTAGTTTCATCATTACCGGCACACCGTCTTCATCATCCGGGTCTGCGTCCTATGCTGATTACTAGCGCTCGCAAGAGCAGGTAATACTAATGTTAATAAGTTATATTATACAACTTTTGACCTTAGTAATGTTGATCACCTTAGTGCACTGCAGTAATTTTATAGCTCTCTTTCTAAATATATATAGATAGATAGATATATGTTATTTGAAATATTGTTTTTGAGGCTGTAGTAATTTTATAGCTCTGTGCACTTCCTTGATTCACCTTTAGAATATTAGTTATTTAAAAAGAAAAACACAAACACAAACATAGCAAGGTTAATGTTATTTGAAAGATTGTTTGAGGCTGTAGTAATTTTATAGCTCTATGCACTTCCTTGATTCACCCTTTGAATGTTAGCTATTTAAAAAGAAAAACACAAACATATCAAGGTTAATGTTTGCGAAAATATGTTCACTGGAATACAATTGGGTCATCCAAGCAATCCGCCATCGTAGTCTAGTTTACGTTTGTTATCCTTTGTCGTTGAACTTGTAGTTTGATAACCGTGTCGTATTTTGTTAGGGAACTTGTAATTTGACAACGGTGTCGTATTTTGTTAGGGAACTTGTAATTTGACAATGGTGTCGTATCTTGTTAGGAACTTGTAATTTGATAACGGTAAGTAAACGTATCTTAATTTGCAGATTTGTATTCTAACAGGGGTTTTATAATTTTTTTTTTTTTGCATTTTAAGCAGGAAAAAGTTGATTTTTGTCAGAAAAATAGTTACAAACTAGTCGGAAGTTTGTCGGAGAATCTACTGTGTTTTTGTCGGAAATTTGTAGGAAACTTCGTCGGAAGTTTGTCGGAAAACGT
Organism: Ambrosia x helenae; assembly: GCA_030844895.1. NCBI lineage: Eukaryota > Viridiplantae > Streptophyta > Magnoliopsida > Asterales > Asteraceae > Ambrosia > Ambrosia x helenae. The sequence continues at coordinate 6,650,801 of CM061229.1, forward strand.
TGTTACCAACTTGTCGGAAGTTTGTCGTGCTTTTTGTCGGAAATTTGAAGGAAACTTCATCGGAATTTTGTCGGAAAAATTTGTCAGAAACGAGTCGGAAGTTTGTCGGAGAAACTTGGTCGGAACTTTGTAGGAAAATTCGTCGGAATTTTGTCGGAAACGATTGTCACAAACTTGGTCGGAACTTTGTAGGAAACTTTGTCGGAATTTTGTCGGAAAATATTACCGACTAGTTTTTTCAGACAAAACGCAGTTTGTCGGAAATTGGTCGGAAACACTGTTTTCCGACCAATTTCCGACCAAAAACTTGGTCGGAAATAGGTCAGTTTTCTAGTAGTGGGGTACGTATGAATTTATGATTACTCAAGGAATTGATCTAACACCCCCTAATGTAGCTACTACCTTACTTTAGTAATGTTAACCATAGAGTTCCTAGCGTAACACTATTTAGCTGTGACATATATTAGAGAGTAGCTACTTAGGATAAGGGGTGTCACACACTAATGGTAGTCTTTCCGTAATGACAGCTAAGGTTTAATCGAGCTGAGCTGAGCCGAGCTGAGCACGAGCTCAACTGGGCTTGAGCTCGGCTCTTTTAATTTACAAGAACTAGAGCTCGGCTCATCTCGAGCACTATTTTTAATTTTTAAAATTCGAGTTATGTTTGTGAGTAGTTTTTCAAGATCAAGCTCGGATGGGGTTCGGCTCGTTTATTATTTATTATTTAATACAATTCATTTTTTTATATTTTCAATTATAGCTTTTGTATATAACATAAGACTGAATTACAAGTTTTGTCCTTTACGTTTATACCAGATTTCAGTGGATGCCCCTTATGTTTAAAATTGATGAGTTATGTACTTTATGTTTCAAAATCTTGCACGTTACGTCCTTTGGTCCTAAGTCTGTTAATTTTTATGGTTAAGTTGGCTCATGTGCAAAGCACATGGGGGCATTTTAGTCCTTTCATTCTTTTTATTATTTTATACCAAAAATTAATAAATAAAAATAAAACAAAACACATATAAAAATCTGAAGCTTCTTTCTCTTTCTCTCTAAACTCTGTTCTTCTCTCTCTCCCCCCTCCCCCTCTTCAATTTATGGTATTCTCCGATGAATCACCACCTACCATGGCCAACCCCTACCATCTAAACTCTTACTACGATATCATTGCACCACCTTGTGGTCTTCTTCTCCGGTGAAGCACCCACGCCATAGAGGGTGGGGATTGGAATATTAGGGCTAAACAGTCGTCTGGGAGGTGAGGGATTGGAATATCAGATGATTGCAACCATCAGATGATTAAAATATTAGGGCTAAGCAGTCGTTTGGAGACATAAGAGCAATGTTTACGGTCGTCAGAGGTGAGGGATTGGAATATTAGGGCTACACAATCGTTTGGGATTTGGGAACTGTAATAGTGATAGGGCCAGGGAAGGGAGCGGATGGATTGGTAATGGGTTGGGGAGAGGGTGGTTGACCGTGGTGGTGGTGACGGTGAATAGGAGGAGAAATATTGTCTCCTCGTTTGAAACTTTCTAGACGGTGGGTCGAAGGTGGTGGTGGCGGCGGATGGTGTAGGTGGTGGCGGTGGCGACTAGTGTAGGTGGTGGTGTTTGTGTGTGTCTGAGAAAGATTTTGGGAATTTATGTGGTTGAGATGATGAAATAAGACATTTGCAGGAGATTTAATAGATTTTGGAAGCGTGGTCGAGGTCGGTGGCAGGTCGTTGTTGTCGATGGTGGCAGTGGTGGTATTTGCAATGGTTGCAGGCGGTGGGTCTGGTGTGGATGGTGGTGGTGGTAAGTAGGAGAAGTGAGAAAGAGGAGGGTAAAATTACAATACTGCCCTCATATGCAGGTCACGTGATCAGATTTAACGGAGAAAACTAACTGAGTTAGGCATAAAGAACATAAAGTGTATGATTTTGATAGATAAATTACAAGACTAATCATAAACTTAAAAGGGCATTTTTTTCAATCAGGTATAAAGCAAAAGGACAAAACTTAACATAATATATGGTATTTATTTATTTTTATCTTAATTTTATGTGTGATAATAATTATTATATAAATATACACTTAGTAGGTCAAGTATAAAATGAAAACCATCTTGAGTTGAGAAAACCTTTGAAAACTCATGTAAAAAAACATTATTTTATTTTTGAAAAAAATAACCAATGTAAAATACATGGTTTTAAGCGTTTGCGCCAAAAAAATAAACAAAGTTGCTGAAAACATATATTTACAATAGCTAAATAGCTGAAAACATATGTTTTCAGTGCAACTTTGTTTATTTTTTTTAAAATAAAAAAATCCCGTCGGCGCTTTTTATATTTTTTTTTTGCCCAAAATGCTTAAAAACGTGTATTTTACATTGATTATTTTTTTCAAAAAAAAATAATAATGTTTTTTTTACATGGGTTTTCAAAGATTTTCTCAACTCAAAAGGTTTTCATTTTATCCATCCCCATACTTAGTATACTAAATAAAAACTATAAATAATAGGCTTGTGCAGACTCGAAAACCAATTCGGTATCTATTACTGAAGCTTGGGCTGGGCCTTGTTGCTTAAACAAATTATATATTATAGACTTGAGATCAGACTTAAGCTCGTTTAAGCTTGGCTTAATTTAAGTTGTTATCCAGTAATCTCAAGTAATTTACAAACAAATAGAAAGTAGTTGGGCTCGGCATTGTTGCTTAAACAAGCTTATATTTTAGACTTGAGGTAAAGCTCAAACTCGTTCAAGCTCCGCTTAATTTAAGTTGGTATCCAGTAAGCTCAAGTAACTTACGAACAGACAAAAACTAGCGCGAGCCATCTTCAATTTTTTGCTTTACCACCAAGTCGATGATTATAAGATTTTCTCAAGTAGTCTTGTGATGCATGTGGGACACCTCATGTGGTTTTTAGTTGGTTAGTTGACTAGCCCCATATGTTTCAAAATACACTTTTTTTTATGTTTTTTGTTTTTCATCCATATTATTACGTTCCGCTATGGCACTATCACTATATTAGTATATTTTGTTAGATTTTTAACTTCGCCCTAAACAACGTTATACGTTCCTATTATCAGTTATGTCATTTAATACTATATTTTGAAATTCAATTAGTACAACTATATGGGTTTGGATAAAATGACAAGGACATCAACATATTGAACAGACATAGATTACGTACACATCATACCACATGATTACCGCCGCGAAGCCACCACAACCAGCACCGACAGAGATTACCTACACATCAGACCACATGATTCGTCGGATTAAGGTTCATGGACAACCGATTTAATCAAACGAAGAGCATGCAATAAAAAAAGGGCGTACAAGAAACGTAATGGAATGAAGGTGTCTCGTGATGCTGGTGAGACGGTGGTGGTAATTAAATGAAGGTGTGTCGTGAAGTTGGTGAGACGGTGGTGGTTTATGATAGCATTGGTGACGATGAGACGATTGCGGTGTATAAAGAAAATGCCTAAGTTATTAGATTGCAAAGAAAAAAAAATGCCTAATTGATCAAGTTGCAAAGAAAAAAAAAATGCTTAAGTGAGTAAACCGAATGTAGGAAAATCAAAATACCCCTTCAGTAGACAGGTAATTACACGTAAGGCATTATAGCCTAGTGGCATCTTGGTGGTGAGATAAAACTTAAGGGCAATAAGGTCCTGGGTTCGAATCTCACAAAGGGGGTTTTCTCATAATTATGAGTTTCCTCCTGAATTGGTGACTTGGTGGTGGAATATGATCGTGTGGCAACACTGGTGACACGACGATACTCCAGTGTTCCGTAAGTGATTCCAATTTGTTAGCCGTTCAAAAAAAAAAGTAGACAGGTAATTACGGAATTACCCCTACACCATTCGTTGAGTTTGTAAATTAATGTACAGGATAATTCAGGTTTTTCGAATAGACTGAAATTCGAATTTTCGGTTTTTATCGGTTTTTCAATTTTAATTTGAATTTAAATTTAGTAAAAAAAAATTAGACGAATGACCCGCATAAACCGAAAGCCCGACCCGATGAACCCAAGTTTACATGATGTAAAATATCTCATGTTTTTGTAGTTTTACTCAAATTATTTTCAGTTAAACCAATATAAAAAAATATGTATAATTACTCTGACATATTCCAAGTGACATAAAACATATCAATCACATTTCTTTTTATGCTTCCCTTAAATTTGAAGGAAGAAAAAAATAATGGAATGTGCCATACCTTCTTTTGGGACCAATGGTTACGACCCATTTAATATTGCGGACCACTTCATGTACAATTATTAGTCATTGACACAAAATCCATGTTCAATATCACTGTTGCGGGTTACAATTGTCCTCTTTGCTTCATTAATGATAAAACAAAATAACCAAGGGAATGTTTACCTAATGTGGCCCGAACAAAGGGTGTTTGGGGCCAGTTAACATTCTGACAAACTAAATTTGCTGTTAATGAGGTATGTAAAAGAATATCGTCTTTACAAATCTCTGAGAATTTGGTGACGCTGGACGGGTAAGAAAATAGGCCCCTATCGCTGTTAGCACCCCTTCTTCTTTTTTCTAGTTAACTGTTCGATCAACTCTAGCCATTCTTCCCTTGGTCAATGTGTCACTCTTTTGTTTTGGTTGCTGCCACTTGCCAACGTTTATAGCAATCATACCTAGTAGATCTCCATAGATAGCAAAGTCATTGTTAGGGTCTGGGGAAGATGATATGTAGACAAATTTACCTTTATACATAGGTATTGAAAGGCTACTTTCGCATAGACCTCCCGACTCTAAAAAGAACTGCGAACAACAAAAGAAGTGATGTTAGTAATAGGCGCTAAAACAAGCCTTCAATTTTTAAAAACATATCTCAGTCAATTTCATTTACGATTTGAAAACTTGTTTCGACACCTAATAGTTAGAATAACACTTAATATATATATATATATATATATATATATATATATATCAGACATCATAAAACATATAGACATGAAAAAAAGAGGATAATAACATTCAAAAACCACCTGAAGTGAAAATAAGAACGATTAACTGATAACTTCAGTTTTGGTTTCAGTTGAGGCTAATAACGACACTGAACCGAATCATGCACACCCTTAAAGTGAATGTGTTTTGCGTTGCATCGCGCAAACACCCTGCTAGTATATGTATATATTGTTTAAGATTTAAATTATAATATAACTATATACCTAATGGCTTTTAGTTCAATGGTATTTAGGTGTTGTCTAAGAGCATTTACATTAGCTCCTCCACAATGGTGTGAGTGTGATCTATATATTATTTAGAGTGGGTATAAGTGGTTGTGAGTAGAGGAGAGAGACAATATTCAGAGGGGACACTGTTCACTAGTAAATTCGGAGGAGACACTGTTCATCCTCCATAATTTTTTAATATTTTTAAAAGTTGTTGTGAGTAGACGAGAGAGAAGGTAATAATAAAAATATAGAATAAGTATTAATAAATAGAAAATGAGAGAGAAAAGTAGTGATATTTAGTGTAATCATAAAAAATAGAGATGGAGTAACTAATGTGAATGCTCTAAGATACCTAAAAGTTCAAACTTTTTAACACTAATGCATAAGATATAACCATAAGTTGAGGGTAATTTAGTCTTTCAAAATTTATTACACTTAAAACCCATCATCTTAATTACACTTTAGTTCTCTCATCTTTAAGCAAATTTTAGATAATTAGTTAGAAGTTACACTTTATTTCCCTATAGAAAAGTAAACATTTTAAGATTTTTAAATGACCATAATTTCTTCGTACGTTAATATTTTTTAGAAAAAATACACCACAAAAACAAACATTTAATTCTCTTTAATTTATGCATAGTATTTCTTTAGTGTTTTTAATTAAAAAAATTGATATGTTACATGATTAATAATGTCTAGGGGTGAGCAATAATTGAATCGTTAACCGCAAAATACAAATGAAATTGAACCGAAATTAACTAAACCGAAATGAACCATTCATGTATGGATATATTTTTAACTTTTTTATCCCTATTTCATGTACTTTTAAGCAAAAAAATTAGCCAAAAACTTGGTTTTGATTACTAACCAAAATTAATTGAACCGAATTAAAAACGACAATATAACCAAACCAATTAACCAACTAATTAATTGGTTAATAAAATCAATTAACCAATAACTTCAGTTTTGGTTTTGATTTCGGTTAAGGCTAATAACCGAACTATATATAACTTTAGAAGTGTGTGTTCCTCGCCGTATTAGGGGAATACTCTGTTAGCTAAATGATGATGATTGTTATGTAGAAAGATAAATTATGATCAGCGACGAATTCATATTCATAACATCAGTGGTGCGTGACAAAAAAAGAAAAAAAAATCTTTTACATTTTAAAGTATCGGAGTCTTGTATTTTTTTGTTATTTACTAATTTACGTGTACAATGCTTGAGTTTCACCAACTCAAAATATTTGTATTTTTTTTAACGGGAAATAATTTTATATAGTCAAATTAGTAAAAAATATTCCTAATTGGTTACTATGTCCATCAATTACAAGAAATTAGACCATCAACGGCGACCCATCTTGTCGCCACTAATGCTTAGAATCGAGGCAAGTATTTTAGAATGTCATGGGCCATTGATCTGCTTAGTGATATAATGGTTGGGGCTTAAAAAGTACACTAGGCAATAGCAGCGACCATATTAGCGATTTAGCGGCGACAGGCCGTCACTATTGCCCAAAAAGTCATAAAACGCGGGCAAGGGTCTACTTTCCTAATTACTCCCGCCACTCTCTTCCTCACTCGCTCTCTACTGTCTCTCACTCTCACTCTCTTCCTCTCACACCTCTCTCGTTCTCTCTTCCTCTCTCCCTCTCACGCTCTCACTCTAGCTCCCACCACCGTGAGCACCACCTCTCCAGCCACTCCTCCTCTCCCTCTCCTTCTTCTAAAGTTAGTTTTTTTTTCTGTTTTCTTATTTTTTTTGTTTTTTCTTAAAATATGTTTATTTGTTTTATATTATAATAGGAGTTGTAGGGAAGCACCGATCTACTGAACCACCCGAAGATTCATCAAAAAACACCGGTTAGTTGCCGCTAAAAGTTTTTATTTTAATATTTATGCTTTAATTATTATTATTTAGGTATGTATGTTTGTATTAAAGTGTGTATGTGTATTTAAAAAAATATGTATTATATATGTATATTTAAAAAAAATATATTATGTATATGTATATTTTAAAAAAAGTATATGTAAGATGTATGTAAGTGAGTATGTATGTATGTATGTATGTATGTATGTATGTAAGTATGATGTATATTTTAAAAAAATATATGTAATTATGTATGTAAGTATGTGTGTATATATGTACATATATATTTGTGTGTATGTATGTATGCGTATAAGTTTGTAAGTATGTATGTATGTATGTATGTATGTATGTATGTATGTATGTATGTATGTATGTATGTGTGTGTGCGAATGTATGTATATGGATGTGTGTATGCAAGTGTGTATGTATGTATATGTGTAAGTATGTATGTGTGTGAATGTATTTAAGTATGTATGTGTGTATGCATGTATATGTGTAAGTATGTATGTGTGTAAGTATGTACGTGTGTGTATCTATTCGTGTATGTTTGAATCATCATTTAAAACATAGTGAGCTTAGGCCATGTTTGGCTCTCCTTTTCCACTTTTCCATTTCTCCTTATAACTTTTCCTCCTTCAAAAGTTACTTAATCTCATAAGTCACAATACGTGACTTATGACTTTTCATCAAATTTCTCCTTTTCAAAGCACAAAACCCCCCATAAGTTACTTTTCAAAAAACCATCCAAACACTTTTGTTTAACTTATGACTTATTGAATAAGTTAATAAGTTAAATGGAAGTGTGGAAATGGAGAGCCAAACATGCACTTAGAATACATGCCCAAAATTGATTTAGTAATTAATTTGGGTAGTCCCCATTTTGGGACTGCTTTTTGAATACTTTATCTCATTTAGGATGTGAATGTGTACTACATGATTGTTTGTTTTTGAAAGATTCGGTTGTCGTTTCCTCTTTGCTCATCGGGTATATATTTATATTATATACTTGGGGGCTAAGGGGGAATGTTGCCAAATTTTTCTTAAACAAACAATCATGTAATACACATTCATATATGATATAAGGTATTCAAAAAGTGGGTTTAGCAGCCTATCATTTAGGTGTCAATAATATGTTTCAGTTAAATTTTTGTGCCTTAAACCCCAAATTATGTTTCATTTACATTATCATGTCGATAAATAAAAGCTAGATTAATGTGCGATGAGTACCAAAAAGGAATTGACAGTTTCATTGAGTTGTCGAACAATTCGTCAACACAGCTAGATTAATTAGGTGTCCGTGTAGAACGTGTCATAATTTTGGCATCATACCCTTCAAAACAATGACATATCATCTACGTATAAATGGTTTCTATACGGAGTACACGACGTGGACCTATCAAGGTGAAAATTCAATTAGCCCATCTCCTATAGTTGTAGATGAGGTGAGGTGAGGTGAGGGGAAGAAGAGATATGAATGGCGTTATCGAAGACCTTATAAGGGATCGTATGGAAGAGGATACGGACCTTAATGAAGGAAACTTGAATACAGAGAGTAGTGATGTTCGTGATGAGTTTGAAGCCCAGATATATAAAGTCGAATTAGATGTATATCCTGGGTGTACTAATTTTTCTTCCCTTGACTTTACATCAAAGCTTATGAATATGAAGGTAAGGAACAAATGGACTAATAGTTCATATGATGAGTTTCTCGTGTTTTTGCAATCTATACTTCTAGCAGGTAACAAGGTGTTAGGATCTGAGTTTGATTTGTTATGATGTTTAAGTAATGAAACAGTAAATGAATGAGTAATAATGGAAAGTGCAACGGAATTATAAACTATAAATCATAACAAATGGAACAATTGTTTTTATCAAATACTTTTCATTAGTCATCATAGATTCTAAGTATATGAATACAATTCTCCCCTCAGCACGATCACTCACAGACTTTGTTTGTGTAAGAGAATGTTGGAGTGATACATAGAATAGTACAGGCACTGTTCTATTTATAGACAATTGAAAGCTCTAATGACCTAAGGCTGACATCACCTAGACAGTGACAGCTAACTATAATAACAACATAAAACATCTGCTAGATACAAACACTGTTACATTGCCTAAACCTCTGATGACTAAACAACTGATGAGTGAAACTCTGTTGGCTTGAATCATCTGTTGGAGCCTAAGTGCGAGCCAATAGACCTTGTATCTCTATCAGTACTTTGCCTTGTATCTTCATTGTGTATTCATCCAAACGGGATGAATCCACTTGGAAAAGTCGAGTTTCATCAATGTCGACCTACTATCCAAATTTCATAATCAAACTCTTTGTAAAACTAAAGTTATGATCGTTTAAAGTTGACCCAGTTTACTAATCCGAAAATCTGATATGACCTTTAACCAAAGAAAATTCCAAAAACCTATCAAACGACGTCCAAAACAGATGATTTTGCCCTTCATTAAAAGATAAGACCATTGTAGGTCCCTTTTTGAGATCTTCTCTGCAATCAAACCAAACACGAATCCTAGACGCGGAATATCTTTGATCCGTGGATATCACACAAAGAACAATCAAAAGATTTCTTTTAACGTTTTACCTTATTGCACGAATCACTGATAACATACAATAAGACCTAACTATGAATCTTGTAATCTAGCTTGCACAAGAACTCTCTCAAACTCTCTCTACCACACAAGACCCACCAACTAACCAACCCCTAAACCCCATGTATCATTTGCTTATATACATGCATCCTCATGGGCTTTTAACTGGGCGTTTGTTGGGCTTTTACAATACAAGCTTAATTACATATTCTAGAACTAACTTAGACAAGTTCTTCTAACGACACGAACAATATAAAGTCTTTTGTCAATAATCTCGAGCGTTTGTTTGTCCGTTTGAGTATCTGTCACAAACTTGCACCAACAAACTCCCCCTTGACTGATGCTCTTTAAGATTATTTTTCAAATCTCAAAGTATCTTCAATTGTCTTCCACTTGAAGTCTTTAATCTTCAACAGCTTGATCTTGAGATTGTCTACCAAAGTAATTTAGAAGAACTTGGCATATCACTTCTCCTCTTTTCTTCAACTTGTGATCTTTAGTCTTTAACAGCTCTCATGTGTTCGGCATCTCTTGAGAATTAAGTAACTCCCCCTGAGAATAAGCTTGGATTGTAAAAACTTCCCCTTGAGCTCTACACGAATGCATTACTCAATCTGAAGTCTTTTTATTCCCTGGAAACACAAAATATTTCTTCCTATATGTATATTTCTCCCCCTGAGCTGCTAAGTCTTCTAAAATCAGCAACTGTTGTTTAGAACTTCAGTGTTTTGTCGTCTTCTTGTCTCTGTTTCTTCAAAAACAATTTCTTGAATCACATTGAATTTGTCCAAAAGGAGGTTCAGACCTCATCACGTCCATCATTATCATCCAAGTAAACCTGTCACACTCAACCAACTTGTAAGTAAACCATCATAACAAATATAAACTTACAAAGTATATAAACCACTTGTGACAACGATTGTTTTGCGGTTAAAATTCATAATCTTTCAAAAGATATGCTGTTTTGCAAAATTTTCTAAACAGTCAGATCCACCACAGAACAACCCTTTCTCGTGCGTTAAATCCTGAAGCAAAATAAAATCTTTTTGGATTTTTGGGTTTTTTTTTGACAAGTAAAGTAAATGAACGTAAAGACAAATTAAGTAAAATATGTACAAACATAAAAACACTCTATTTTGTTATAGCAAACACTGGTTAAAAGGATCATGTCAGCTAGATTGAGATGTCACAGTGAGTTAATGTTCTTAACAACTTCTTAATATGTAAGACTGCATTCCAAGACGATTACCAGTATTATGTATCCACATAAACAATATTACACTTAACGATTCCAAATCCATATTAGCATTTAAGTGTATTAAACTGAATCATCTATGTTACCCACGACATGACATACCCCCGCGATCAAGTCATGCACAAAGGTTCATCGTAACAGGTGAGTAAATTGCCATTATCCGTATTGTTTACAAGGTACGAGTCATGAAGGTGTACAGGTCTGCATATATCTGGATGCAACAAAGTGACCAAACGTGTACTCAACCAGGGTTAAGACAAATACCATTTTATGCGGTACGAATTTTCAGCTTTAGGCATTTATAAGTGATTGCCTTTGAGCCTTTGAGGGTTTTGGCATTTATCGTATGCTCTTTTAAGATGTTCTGAAAAAGTCTAGGTCAGCATGTATCTGGATGCAGCAAAAGACCAGTCAGATCATCCCGGATAAATTTAACAATTTAAAGACCTGAAACCTCAGAATTTTGTAACACGCTGTCAATGCAAGATTTAAGACTATAAAACCATACGCCAATTACATGTATCCCACAGAATCAACAGTCATTAAGATTTCTATTTTAATTTACTGACCGGATTCGTGTGTCAATTGCCTACCAGTACATCATATAATGAAGATGCAGCCACACTTAGCTTTAATTTTTCTGCTCAGTTTTATTAACTGTAACAAACTCAACTGCTAATGTGCTATCATTTCCAATTAGGTACCAGCATTGCTAAATTTTTTTTTAAAATTTTTTTTTTTTGCAAAACGAAGCAGAAGCAAATAAAAACAAAGAAAAACTAACTAAAACTTAAAACTAAAAGCTTCAGCACTTATGAGAAAACGAAGATTATTCAGGGTTTCTCATCCCGTTTAGCTGCACTAACAGTTCAAACCGAGCTCTATCGAAAGCTTTGGTGAACAAATCAGATGGATTATCTAAAGTATCAACCTTTTTCAGATAAATCATCTTTTTCTCAAAACAATCCCTTATGAAATGATGCCTTATGTCTATATGTTTTGTTTTGGGAAAGTTTTTGGGATTCTCTGTGATTGAAATGGTGGCCTGATTATCAATAAGTATAGGAGTATGAGTGAAATTCAAACCGTAATCCCGCATTTGTTGTTGTATCCACAAAACCTGTGAACAACAGCTACCAGAAGCAACGTATTCTGCTTCACATGAGGAAACAGCCACCGAAGTCTGCTTTTTGCACTGCCAGGAAACAATTCTTCCACCTAAAAATTGACATCCACCAGTAGTAGACTTCTGATTCTGGTTACATCCTCCGTAGTCCGAATCTGTATACGCTACAAGATCCAATTCGCTATCAGCTGGATACCAGATTCCCAATTTGGGTTTCCCCTTTAGGTATCTAAGAATCCTTTTCACAGCGATCATATGTGACTCCTTTGGATTAGCCTGAAACCTGGCACAAAGACATACTGCAAACATAATATCAGGTCGAGAAGCAGTAAGATACATAAGCGAACCTATTATGGCGCGATACTCAGTCGGATCGACATTTTTATCGCTGTCTGCATCTGGATGAAGTCCATGATTCACGGGTAGAGGAGTAGCATAAGTAGAACACTCATTCATCTTGAAACGAGTCAAAATGTCATGTACATACTTAGTCTGATGTATGAACATTCCATCTTCCTTCTGATCTACTTGTAAACCAAGAAAGAATTTCAGCTCCCCTATAGCACTCATCTCGAACTTCTTCTTCATAACCTTCTCAAATTCAATGCACATGTCCTTGTTAGGCGACCAGAAGATGATATCATCAACGTACACCTGAACCAGTAAGAAATCTTCTCCATTCCTCTTAATGAAAAGTGTACTGTCTATTTTACCTCTCTCAAAGCCATTTTCTAAGAGATGAGTTGACAGTGTCTCATACCATGTCCTCGGTGCCTGATGTAACCCATACAGTGCCTTATCAAGTTTGTAGACACGATCTGGATAATCTGGATCAGTGAACCCTGGAGGTTGTGAGACATACACCAGCTCCTTGACTTTCCCGTATAGAAAGGCGCTTTTAACGTCTAACTGATAAACTTTAAAGCCCTTGTAGGAAGCGAATGCTAGAAAAAGTCGAATTGCTTCGAGCCTTGCCACTGGTGCAAACACTTCATTAAAATCAATCCCTTCTTGTTGGTTGAACCCTTTGACTACCAAGCGAGCCTTGTTTCTCACTACAATACCATTATCATCAGTTTTATTTCTGAACACCCATTTGGTACCAATTTCTTGAGCACCCTTGGGTAAATCGACTAACTCCCAAACTTTGAGCTTCCTGAATTGTGCCAGTTCCTCTTGCATAGCTTCCACCCACACATTATCACGAAGAGTTATCTGGTGATTCTTCGGTTCAACTTGCGAGATGAAGCATTTTAGGCATTTGTTGATGATGCCTGAATCTTTAATATTGACATATAAACACGTCGACTCAGAAATACTACTTCTTGTCCTTACACCCACATTAGGATCTCCTAGGATGTTCTCCACCGGATGATCTTTGTTTGTGCGTGTCTGAGCAATAGCATCAACCGGTATCTCATCCTCCAAATTTGAACCTATCTCCCCCGAAGTGTCTATAGTCCCGAATGGATTAACGAATTCTTCCTCTTCGGTTTCATTGACTACAGGAGACTTATCCTTAGAAGTGGAGGTTCCTGAATCAGCATCATTCTTGTTTTTATTTGCAGAGATTGGATTGATCGATCTTGGTGATATTTCATCATCATCATCTGGCATTCCAAGTATCAATTCTTCATTTGCCTCATTTGGATCTGCATTAAAGGTATATGGAACATTAAATGATTTAAAGACAGATTCATAGTCAAAGAGCCAGTCGGGATCTGTAGCCTGTGCAGTGTCTTGTGGTGTGTAACTTGTTATATGTCACACCCCGCCCAGGCCGGGGCACTTACAGTGACCAGTTGGCGCAAACTTAAAGCGGAAACGTAATTTCCTTCCATAACTTAAGTATTATTACAAGCCTGAGCGATCCAAGTACATCCAGCTACACGAAGCTCAACTATAATATGATAAAACATCTAGAGTCATCCCACGCTCAGCTAAAAACTTCCAGTCCTCACATCATCAACCTGTGATACATGCTCAAGTAATAAAAATACGTCAGCACACAGCTGGTGAGTCACATAAACTGACTCATTTGTAAAACACCCCATAAACAATTTTATTGATCAAGTATGAGCTCTTTGCACGTCACCATAATCATATATCCGGCCTAAGCATTATATATTCACACATACGGCGTAAACACACCCCATATAGCCGTACGTGTATGTCCACGCATGGAAAATATAATGATCATTATAATATATATAACACCCTGGATGCCACACCTATGGTTCGATGCATATACATGATCAATCACCACCAAAACAGTTTTATGAGCAAGTATCAGGTTTTGAAAATAGTTTAAGTAACTCACCGTAACAGACTTTATTCTCTGCTTATTTGGGCTTCTTACAACTTCAACCGCGATCTAGAATTTAATAAATCATATTACTAATTTGAGTATGTGAACTGGTGTCCTAACTTTAATAGACCCTTCGCATAACAACTGCTAATACAGTGCACAACTATTCTAGTCCGACAATATCATTACTTTAATAGCATGCCCAATATTTTACAACTCATGATTCATCTTTTAACCATTCATAATCAGAGTGTCGTACCATACCACAATCTAGTTGTGCACGTACTAGACAGGTTATGCTAATTTCATAAGCTCCACTATAATGGGTCTTCATCCTAACCCTACTTCTAATATTATATACTAAGCCTTAATATTTATAAACAAAACTTAATATTAAGTAACTAAATAAGTAAATAACTAGTCCAATGTTTATAAACTTAGAAGAGTAGATTACGTACCAAGTCAGTACTTGAAATGAAGAATTAAATGGTTGATTTTTATGATGGTATGTATGCTAGAACATAAGTAGTTCATATATAAATGTGCAAGTCGGTTTGTTTTGCCGACTTTAGAAGTTTGTTGTCAAAATATATATCCATATATAATATGCATATATTCAATTTACACGACATACATACATTTCACTAATTGATGTTAAGTTTTTATTTATATTATAATTAATTCAGCTGCTTCACTCTTTTGTCTCGTATAACTTTTAAAATGTAACGTTTTATAAAAATACGAATACACTGCTAAAACGAGCTTATTTCTCTCTACATTTTAACTTAAGTTTTATTAAAATTTAAAAACGGAGTTCATTTCAAATATAATTATATTATTATTATTATTATTAATAACGGTCTCCTATAATACTAATTACTCGCCTAGATCTCATATTTCAAATAATCATACTATCTGCCACTTGCTCGTCAACTAATTCTAAACATACGAGTACCATCTCACATGTTATTACTCTTGTTTTAACGATCATGGACCCGTTTCCTTCACAAATAAATATGAACCAAGACATTTTATTTATATAACAAAAACGGGATGTTACATTATATCAACATTAAAAACGACTTCTACACGACCAGTTGTTTTATTAAAAACCCGTTTATTTGGTGCACCAGGCACATAACCAGGAAAAATCCTTCGTCAGCCACCTCACCGAATTTTGGTTGGTTTCTATTTTTCAAGATAGTGCACGGCATCCCGAATGGTTCAAAACCATGGAGATTAGGCTTGTTGCGCTTCAAAAGTTCATAGCACGTCTTATTGTGCTTCTTGACGGTCAACACCCTATTCAAAACATAACACGCTGTATTCACAACTTCTGCCCAAAATTTGACAGGTAGCAATTAGAATCAGCGAGCATTGTCCTTGCTGCCTCAATCAGTGTCATGTTCTTCCTTTCAGCAACCCCGTTTTGTTGTGGCTCATAGGGCGCACTGAATTGATGCTCAATCCCTTTTCTTATGCAGAAAATTGAAAAGCAGCTATTCTTGAACTCCGAGCCATTGTCACTTCTGATTCTCTTTATTGTGGTTCCAAAGATGTTCTCCGTTTTGTTGAAGAAGTCCATCAAGGTCTCCCCTGTTTCATCCTTCGAACTTAGTCATTGGTTTATGAGGCTTCTTGTGTTTCTTGCCCTTCTTGCATGGCAGACACTTATCCTCCACGCCAAAGCTCTTCAATGGAACTCCTTGCACCAGTCCATGCTTTGTGATGTTATTCATCTTCCTAAAATGCAAGTGTGCCATTCTCCTGTGCCACAGCATCGAATTAGACTCTGATGCTTTTGATAACAAAACATGTCGGCTCTTCTTTTGCATCATCTTGAACACTCATGTCCATGATGTATGTATCATTTCTTCTTGGAGCCCTCATGATTATCCATTCTTCAGGAATCTTTACTCCCGGTTTCAACACTAATGCTTCGGACTTAGTAAAATGGACAGAATGTCCTTTGTCGTAGATTTGAGAAACACTCATTAAATTATGCTTCAACTGCTCCACGTAATTCACACCATCCAAAGTAATTTTGCCATTGGTGACCTTTCCTTTTCCAGTTATACGACCACCCTTGGCTCCCGCAAAGTTAACATAACCGCCATCAATTTTAATAAAATCAATCAACAACTTCAACTCCCCTGTCATGTGTCTAGAGCAGCCACTATCAACAACATACCACCAGTTGATAATCCTCCTTAGCAGCTCCTGCAATCACAGATAAAGGGAATTAGTTTAGGGGAACCCAAGCCATCACGGTCTTGGGTACACCATTTTCTACAAACGTAAATTCCTTCAAATATCCATCACATTGTTTAGGTGTGTAGGACCGTTGAGGACTACGACGTTGTTGCTGTTCAAAATGGTTAGGTTGGTTGTAACGTCTCCCATTTGGAGACAGAGAAAACCTTTGAGGATATCTCCCTCGGTTGGAGTATCCATAATTGTTATTGTTTTTTGAAAACTGTTGACCATTCGAATAATTTCTATCCCTATGGTCGTTGTTATTATGAAAACCTTGGTTATTGGGTCTTGAAAAATTTCTATCACCGTTTGGAGATTGATGACGATTTTGCATGTGTGGCGGCTGGTACATACCGGGACTTGGGTTTGACTGTTTGGTAGCTGGAGCACCAGATGTGCCAGCGTTCCCAGTATTTACCTGCCTAGGGACGAACTTAGGTTAGTTTCTTTGAAAACGAGCATTTTCAGTGTTGCTCGGTCCATCCCCATTACCACTACCCTGAGCATTCTCAAACTTATTCTGCAAATTTTCTTTTGCGAGTTGCTCAACTTGTTTTTATCGTCTGACTTAACAGGCGACTTTTGCTTTCCCCTATCTGAGTCCGTAGGTGCTCCTGTCTTTTTTAGGGGACAACAACTAGCCACGTGGCCTTTGTTGTGACATTTGAAGCACGATCGTTTCTCTAAGGGCTTTTTATATGGCCCCTTTGAGTTGGATCCTTCACCAGTCTCAGATTTGGTTGAAGCTGACTCAGAACCAGCATCCGTTTTATCATCAGATTTGTCATTTGAAACTTTAGGAGATTCGATCTCCGCGAAAACAGATTCAATGGAAACAGGGTTAACTTTCGAAATAGGGAAATCTGAGTCAGAGTAAATCTTATCAGATCCCTTGAGTCTATAAAACTTCTTGATTTTATCATTTACCTTCTTAGTTTTACCCCCGACCCATCAGTTGTTTGAGTCACAGTTTTGACCTCTACAGTAGGCTTGAGGTCTTTTGGTTCAGTAACTACATCATGCTGAACCTTTTTACCAGCATTTTCTATTGCTTTCTTAGTTGCTTTGGTGTCTACTGGCTGAGGGCCATAGACAGCTTCAGACACTTCCTCTTCATTTGGTAAAAATGAGTAATTACCATTAAAAGGAGGAGGAACATCATTATAACCTAGACCTGAATTCTCATGTTTTTCAGCTGTTTCAGTTTCTGGAAGTCATGATCTGATTATACATGTATTTAGTGCTCCTACATTGATCTAGTTTCTTTCGCAGCTTAGTAATGGTCTTTTGTTTCTCTAAGATTTCTAGCTGCATTTTCACAATTGTTTCATCTTTCTCAGCTAGACCCTTGCACTGGAATTCACAATCACCAGTTTTAATACAACGCAACCTATTAACTTACTTAAGATCTTTCTGGGTGCTTTCTAACTTTTTCTTAAGGCCAGACTCTCTATTTTTGTTGCCAAAATTTAACTCTTTTTGCTCATCTAAGAGCACTATGAGTTGTTTATTCTGGTCTACTTGGGTATCATGTTCTTTATTTATGAAATCTAGTTTCTCAACAAAATCAAAACATTTTTTGCAAGCATCAACAACAGTTGATAAAGAAATATGTACCTTTTTGGCGTCAGAGTCCAGTTCAGTCATGAAAGCAATGAACTCCGCTGTTGACATCCCTTTTGTAACTGCTGTCAGATCCAGAATCTCTTTAGTTGGCTTCTTCTCTCTGATGATTTCTTCCACTTCCTCAGATTTTTCAGTAGCAGCTACATCAGATTTCACTGCACTTTCATCAACTTTAACTTCTTCAGCTTTGACCGATTCAGCTTCAGTCACATGTTCTTCAGTCTTGACAGTATCAGACACGGTCTCATTGTCAGAATCAGGTGCTTCTGACTTCACACTATCTTCTTTTATCTCTGCCATAAGAGCCTGATCACCATCTATCATAGAACTCCAGTCATATCTGCCGTCAGATTTGGCAACCATGAGTGCTTTAGAACTTGAATTGTTAGAACTTGAAGGTGGGGCAACAGAAGAACTCTGTCGCGTGGTGTTGGAATTGCTGATTGAACCTTGTCTTGAACATTCTCTGGCGAAGTGGCCAAAGGAATGGCAGTTGTAACACTTCACCTTGCTTTTGTCAAAGCCAGCTCTTCCACCAACGAGCTTCCTTCCAGTCCGTTCCATGTATTTCTTTGCCTTGCGTGAGAGCATGGCCAAGTTCCATTGTAAGTCCATCTCCTCTAGATCATCAGGGTCAATTTGATCATAATCTTCATCAAAGAGTGCTGGATCGTTGATCTTTCCTTGAATGTAATTTTCATACGAAGCAATGAAGGAAGATAACACAACAAGTTGTTGTTCGGCGATTTAACACTCATCGGCATGGACTTGCTTGTTCCAGTTGATGCTCCACCTGTACTCTTTCCATTCCGCGAGAAGGGATATCCTTGACTTTAGTTGTCTCACCTGATGTTGACACAAAACAACACTCACCATCAGAATCAAGAATAATATTACCAGATGTGTCACCTGAGAAGAATGCCGAGACACCGCTGCTGCTGCTTGATGAGGTTTTAGCTGCAAGCTTTCCGTGATAAATCCCTGGATCCTGTACCTGTTCAGATCCTGCTTCCTTCCTCACATGTTGAAACTGTAAGCTCTAAGCTTCCCTACCACGGTATCCAGAGTCATGGTATCGTAGTCAGTTCCATTTCTGATCATTAGAGAATACACATCCATTTCGTAGGAAGTGCATCTAGCAGCTTGTCGTTAAGCTCATTGTCAGTGTACTGTATCTCATGGTTTCCCAACTCAGTGAGCAGATGATAGAATCTTGTGATGATGTCCTCTAAGCTCTCATCTTTGAAATGCTTGAAGACTGCAAACTGCTTCTTTAGTAGTTCCTTCTTGTTCTTTTGCACTTCAGCACTGCCCATGTATCGTTTTTCCAACGCCCTCCCATAAGTCTTTTGCCGTTCTATTTCTGCTGAAAGTGTGGAGGATTTCTTGTGGCAAACACATAGTGATGGCAGCTCTAGCTTTATTTTCAGCTTCATGCATTAGTTTTTGCTCTTCATTCATCTCACTAAAAGCGAGTAGTCTTTGCCCGCTCATACCTTCACCTTGTTTGAATGGTTGTATGTACCCGTCTGAGATGCAAATCCACATTCTTAACTGGTAAAAACGAGCCCATTCCTCGAACCGTCCTCTCCACCAGAAATAGTTGTCAACACTTATCATCTTGGGTGGGGAATTGGCTTCCCACCTCGTGATCCATCTCAACCATTTTTATTTAATAACGCCATTTGTTTTAGTAGATTTAGATTTAATTAACAAGTTGTTTAATTAATTAAGTCCAAACTAAACAAAACAATGTGTCCGAGAACTAATCTTTGTTCGAGAACTATGTGTGTTTCCGAGAACTTGTGTTTGGTTTCTGAGAGACCTATGTTGGTTTCCGAGAACTATAACTTGTGTCCGAGAACTAGAGACAACCGAGAACAAATAGTCGAGAACTATGATGTTTATCCGGGAACAGTTTTTCGAGAACCAGAATCTATCCGAGAACCAAAGTCTTGTCCGAAAACCTTTAATCTCCTAGAACTATTATGTTTCCGAAAACTCTATGTCCGAGAACTGATTGAGTTCGAGAACTAGTTTCTTTCCGAGAACCCAATTGTAACCGAGAAACAACACTATGTTTTCGATTTTGCACCTTGTCCGAGAACTAAGTTTGGTCTCTTAAAGATCTGAGAACCCTTGCGTCCGAGAACTTGAAATCTTGGTCAACAAGTTGGAGATCCTAAAATTTAGGAATTGATTGAGATAATTGATTTGAATTTCAAATCCTCTTCAATCCTTTCCTTAAAAATTTCTGCACAAACAAAAATTAAAACTACCAAAACAAGATCAAAAACAAAGATTTAAACAAATATTAATGATGTTCATCCAAGTTCTTGATGTTCTTCATAAACTTGAATGAACCTTCAAACCCAAAAATTCTTTAACCTGCAAAATCTCTAACAAAACATTAAACCCAAAACCAAACAATAAACATCCCACTAATATTAGAACCGAAATCAAAAACAAAATAAATGCTAATAATCATAAATCAAACAGAAACTTTTATAAATAAAAGGACCGTAACTTTTTTTTTTAAAAAAAAAATTGAAACCGTAACAAAAAAAAAGAGAACTAAAAGCTTTATAAATCAAATACTAAAGTTTAAAGAAACAAAAAGAAACCTTAAAAAAAATCGTAGGAATTATAAAACACCACAAACCAAACAAGCATTAACCTTTTGAATTTTTTTTTTTGTATCCCACTAATTAAAAAACAAAACGAATATTATTGATAAACTAAACTTCGTAGGTTCCGTTCTTTTTAATCAATTACGAAGCCAAAATAAGAAACAAAACAAAATCTGATAAAAAAAATCCGAACTAAAGAGAATTAAGCAAACCGATTATATCAAACACCAAGAACTTGTTCCTTGAATGATATCTACCCGAATGGCTCTGATACCACTTGTAGGTCCCTTTCCCTTGAGATCTTCTCTGCAATCAAACCAAACACGAATCCTAGACGCGAATATCTTTGATCCG
>CM061229.1:6672130-6718180 GCA_030844895.1 Ambrosia x helenae
ATTTAAAAGAAGATGAGATTTTTCCAGATTATTTTGAAGATTGAAGACTGCAGAAGGTTGAAGATCTAGAGAGCATTTGTCAAGGGGAGTTTGTTAGTGCATGTTTGTGTGACAAACGCTTCTCTAGATTAGTATCATTTTATATTTGGTTGATCAGTTTATGTAACATGTTTGACGTAATTTTATAAGCCAAACATGATAGTCTTTTTGCATATTACCCTAGCAAACATATCTAGTCCAGATTTATTAGAAAAGTTATTATGAGAAGATATCTCGAGAAGATATCCCGAGAAGATATCCCGAGAAGATATCCCGAGAAGATATCCCGTGGAGATATCTCGAGAAGATAGTTATCTTCTCATGTATCTTCGTAGTCTATCTTCTCAGGCCCATGCACTATAAATATGTGCATTGGGGTGTAGGCTAGGGTTAGAAGTTTTGAGGCTTGTAATTGATATTATTCCCACTGAAAGTTTTATCAATAGACAAGCCAGTTTTTATCATTATCCTCTGTTCTTTGTGTTCATTGATTTGCATAAACATCTATCAAGGATTCCGCACCTTGATAGATCTGATCTATCTTGTTACCGATCCATTCAAAAGACCTACATATACGTAGCGCACTTATACTTTTGAGGGGTATTTATACTAGTCAGAATAGTTGTACTTTCATCCGTCCTAGATGTACCAACCCTCGGAGCCTTTAACCTCCGGTTTAACATGGTGTACTTGTAGATTCGGACTCTTTAAGATACTGATGAGTCACGGCATCCCATAGGGAGTCGCGTCTCATGGAAGCATAGTTCGGAGGTGACGTTCTATACCTCTTCAACGCCGATCTACAATTTGGATGGGGCATTCCGTGAAGTTCAATTTGTCATTAATCTGGACTTCTTGCCAAGGCATCTTTAGTGACTCGTCTGCCAGACATTTTCTTAGGTTGGACACGTGAAAGGTGTCATGAATTCCTTGTAACTCCTCTGGCAGTTTTAACTTATATGCTACAGGGCCAATTCTTTCTATTATCTCAAATGGTCCAATACACCGTGGACTCAATTTACCTCTCTTCTCAAACCGAATGATGCCTTTCCAAGGCGAGACCTTAAGTAGTACTTTGTCACCAACTTGAAATTCTAAAGGTCTTCTACGTCTGTCGGCATAACTTTTCTGTCTATCTCTTGCAGCTTTCATCTGTTCTCGAATTTGTACTATTTTATTGGTAGTTTCTTCAATGATCTCTGGTCCAGCCAACGGATTCCTACCAATCTCAGTCCAACAGACTGGCGAACGACACTTCCTTCCATATAATGCCTTAAACGGAGCAGCCTTGATGCTTGAGTGATAGCTGTTGTTGTATGTGAACTCTATTAGTGGTAAATGTTCATCCCAGTTTCCTCCAAAATCTATCACACATGCCCTGAGCATGTCTTCTAGGGTCTGTATTGTCCTTTCACTTTGGCCGTCAGTCTATGGATGATATGCCATACTTAAATTTACTTTCGTTCCCAATTCCTTTTGGAAACTTTTCCAAAATCTTGAGGTAAAACAGCTATCCCTATCGGATATGATGGATATAGGTACACCATGACGAGTGACAATTTCCTTAACATAAGTCCTTGCTAATTTGTCCACCTTATAATCTTCATGTATGGGTAAGAAATGAGCAGACTTGGTTAGGCGATCTACTATAACCCAAATGGCATCATGCCCAGAATTAGTTCATGGAAGTTTGGTAATGAAATCCATTGTTATAATCTCCGAATATCCTTATACATCTTTGTACTACCAGAATGCATTGTATACTTAGATCTATGCGCTTCTTCCATCACCTTATCCCTTAGTCCTCCGGTAATGGGTATCCAGATCCTATTGTGAAATCTTAATATTCCATCTCCCCCTTTGACGAAGAGTTCTTGTTTTCCTATCATTCTTTCTTTATTAATCTGCTTTCGACCAATGCTTGGGCCTGCGCATCTTTAATTTGCTCCATTTAACTAAATCTCACTTCAATCCTTGATGCGCGTATTCTTAAAGGCTTTTTTATGTTCTTACGACTAAGGGCATCCGCCATTACATTAGCCTTTCCTGGATGGTAACGAATTTCACAATCATAGTCATTCAACAACTCCATCCATCTTCTCTGTCTCATGTTTAACATATTTTGTTCAAAGATGTACTTAAGGCTCTGATGATCAGTGTAAATCATACACTTTGTACCATATAAGTAGTGTCTCCATATCTTGAGGGAAAATACTATTGCTCCCAGTTCTAAATCATGGGTGGTGTAATTCTTTTCATGAATTTTTAATAGTCGAGATGCATAGGCAATAACCTTCCTTTTTTGCATCAACACACACCCTAATCCATAGTGTGAAGCATCACAATATACTACAAAATCTTCGGTACCTTCAGGTGCCAGTACTGGAGCACTAGATAGCTTCTCCTTCAACAGATTAAAAGCCTTTTCTTGTTTATCACTCCAAAAAAATGGGGTATTCTTTTGGGTTAAAGTTGTTAAGGGCATTGCTATCTTAGAAAAATCCTGAATAAACCTTTATTAGTACCCAGCTAAGCCCAAGAAACGTTGAATCTCCGTGGGGTTCTTTAGTGTCTCCTGATGTGCATGGTTTTAGCAAATTAAAAAGATGTCATTTCCCCGGTTCCAAAAGCTTGATGTTTTAATTCCAAAACTTGGGTTTTGGGGTAAACGGTAAACGACTGATTTTTACTAAACCGGTTTTACCAAGTTTTAAATTTATAAAGTAAACAATAATTACTTTAGAAACTAAAACCAACACATAGGCAGATAACCTGACGTGTATAGTATAGCTTCTAGGGTAAGTATTGAGTATCGTATTCCAAAGTTCACACTTTCCCTTACTCAACCTTTTATCAATTAACTGATCGGGTTTTTAAAAATAAAACGGAGGGGTTCTTTTAATAAAAATAGTTTTTGAAAAAGGTTTTGGTTTTATAAAAAGAAAAAGATAAAATAGTAGAGAGATCAAATATACATATCTCGGGACCCTCCGTATAAGTAGTTAAATTTATTATTACGATTAATAATTAAGTTCAAGTATTTGTGAGGAGTAAAAGAGTGATCTTGAAGTGTTGACTCCTTTATAGAGAAGTGGGGCCACTACTGAGTAGAATGCAAAACCTCTCCAATGTGCGCCCACATGAGGGTACTTTGCCAGGGGCGGTCAAGTCTCTGGTCCTCGAACTTATCTTTTTCTTGAATTGGAGGCTTAACTTCCGACCTAGAACACCGTGCACCTCACCTTAGCTCTCGCGTTTTGTACCAAAGGATCTCTCCTTAGGGTCAATCCCGAGTTTGACCAACAACGTATCCCCTAAGAAGGTTAACAATCATGAAGACTGAGGGATCTCTCTTACAGTTGACTCAGGAGACTCGTATCCCCATTGGCTAACGTCGTTGTACTAACGAGAACTAGAAATAGAATCCTTAATTTATTTATCTTTTAAGTGACACTTTATTATTTAGTGATCAATTAAATATAAAGTTGGTTTGATGATTGTTAACTTAATTAACCAAAGTCCCTCATTTGCTGAATGAAAACCTTGATAAAGGTGCAACATAATCCTAAAGGCGTGCAATCCGAAGATCACTGGTGCGCCCGTAAGGAATCCTCCCTTTACCAAGAAGATCACTCAGTCATCTGGTATGCACCATAAATGTGTCACTTAGATCTGGTCCACTTCATAAGCCGTGGCTTAGAATCCGGTTCGGATATCAGAAGCCCGAATGATCTGTCTCACTACCAGTTTCCTCGCCTTGGATCTAGCTCGGGGCCACATGAAGGAGCACGACTGTGCTTGCCTTGCTGACTAAGTTTCCTTGCCCTCCAAGTATACTGCGTTGTCTCCTCGCGTGCAGGGCCTCTGTGCAAGTGTGCGTGGGCGTGCTTGGTCACTCCCGGATTGATTTTGTCACTGTTTAAGTCCCGGATTGTCTTCAAACATACAGGGAACAGGATGCAAGTCTCGTATCTTCAGGAATCTCCAATTTTTGCTTGTTTTCACCCTGAAATCCTCTGTTTCCGTCTTGGAGCTCCAGTTTCCCGAGAAATACAAATAGGAATGAATTAAGCACCAAATATCATTAATATAAGCATGATTCCACCCTATTATGAGATTGTTTATGCCTGTTTTATATGTTAATTTTGTGAGTTATCATCTCCCAATTCTTAATTACTTCAATCTTTGCAAGGTCCACTTGTATGCCCATTTCATTAACTACGTGCCCTAAAAATTGGACTTCCCTAGTCCATAATTCACACTTACTGAACTTGGCATAAAGTTACTCTACCTTCAATAGCTTTAGAATGGCATAGAGATATTCTTCGTGAGCTTCTCTACTCTTGGAGTAAATGAGGATATCATCTATGAAAACAATCACAAACTAATCCAAGTATGGCCTGCAGACTTGGTTCATAATGTCCATGAAAGCGGCTGGTGCATTAGTGAGTCCGAACGGCATTACTAGGAATCATAGTGACCATATCTTATTCTAAAGGCAGTATTTGGTATTTCTTCTTCTCTTACCTTCAGCTGATGGTATCCCGACCTTAAATCTATCTTCGAGAAGTAACTTGGACCTTGTAGTTGATCAAACAGATCATCGATCCTTGGGAGGGGATATCGATTCTTTATGGTGATCTTGTTCAGGTCTCTATAATCAATAAACATTCTCATTGAACCATCCTTTTTCTTGACAAAGAGAATAGGCGCTCCCAGGGCAATGTGCTAGGACGTATGAATCCTTTGTCCAATAACTCTTTCATTGGTTTTTAACTCTTTCATTTCAGTCGGGGCGAGGTAGTACGGGGCTTTAACAATAGGGGTTGCTCCAAGAATCAAGTCTATTCTAAACTCAATTTGTCTATCAGGTGGTAATCCAGGAAGATCTTTAGGGAATACCTCAAGAAATTCGGACACTACTGGTATCTCTTCAAGCTTCCTTTCCTCCTTAGTTTCCAAGGCATATACTAGGTAAGCTAGATGGCTCTTTCGAATACACTTAGATGCTTTTATTCTTGTAATAAAACTTGTTGGTTTACTAGGTTTCTCCCCATGAATTATCAAAGATTTCCCCTGAGGGTCCTTTATTCGAATCTGCTTCTTATCACATAATATCTGAGCTTGATACCTAGCTAACCAATCCATTCCTATTACTACATCAAATACTCCAAGTTTCATTGGTAGCAAGTCTATGGGAATCGAGGTATTACTAATCAGGATAGCGCAATCCTTAATAACACTTACAATTTCCTCTTCCCTTCCATCTGCCAGCTCGACTATAAAGGGTTTATCTAATTTAGTAGAAATCTGATTAATCAAAGCTCTAAATTGCTCAGATATAAAATTTCTATCAGCACCAGTATCAAATAATATTTTAGCATAGAAGTCGCTTAGGAAAAACGTACATGTTATAACATCTGGGTTCCTACGAGCTTCTTCCGTGTTCAAAGCAAAGGCTCTTCCTCTAGCTCTATTGGGTTCCTCCTTTTTCTTAGGACACTTATTACTAAAGTGGTCTGACTCTCCACAGTTAAAACACTTGCGAGGTTCTTTACAATCACAATAGATATGCCCAGGTTTCTTACAGTTTTGACAAACTAACCGATTACATGGACCAGAATGTTCCTTCCCACAGACTGGGCATCTAGGTGGGGGTCCCGTTGCTTCTTATTATCTCTGTAATTGGTCTTCCTCTGGTCTTGGTAGTTGTCCCATTTCCTTTTTGGAGTAGGGTCTGGGGTTTTCTTTTGTTGTATCTCAGCACCGATGGTTGCCCCGGCTTTTACTGCTTCCGAATAGGTGATTGGTTTGGTTGCCTTGATGAAGGTGCGGTATTCTGTAGGTAGTCCACAAACAAACCTCCTGATACGATTTTCTTCTGTTGTCACCAGATGAGGTACAAGTCGAGACATTTCATTGAATTTGTTGACATATTCCCGGTAAGTCTTATCTCTGATCTTAAGGTGTAAAACTTCCATTTCATGGGTTAATCTTCGACCACACTTGTAAGATTTACTATCTTCGACCATAAATATGTCATGGAATTTATTGAGTTTTTTGATGTTCGTGGATATATTCTTAAAGCAGGTTTATTCATTCAATTTGATGGACACAGAGAGGGATTATTATCCCCTTGAAAACGGTATTCTGGGCTATTTGTTTCTCCACAATGCTCCAAGGTACATTGCTTTTAGCTTTTTATTTATTTATAAATTTGTATATGCTATATTCTTGATTATTGACATAAATCTTAGTGATTATTTGTTGCAGGTGATTGTTAATAGGTCAAACGGGGACCTTAATATTCCTTTCAATACCCCTATCAGGTATGGCTGCTCTTGTTTTGGTTTGTTGTTTCTATTTTTTTATTTATATTTTGAGGAGTGAAGTTCACCTGGATAAGTTTCTTCTGCACTTATAGGAGTATGTTGGTAGCATAGACCATGATGACGAGGAGGTAAGTTTTGATGTACGGATGTGTCAACAGATACATAAAAATAAAATGGAGATTGTGGACATGTCGTTCAAGCAAAAAGATCACAAAGGTAGTTTAATCCCATTTAGCACATATGAAAACTCATTTTTATGAGGTAATGGTTGATGAAGTAAGCAAATATTTTTAGGGTTGTGATGTTCGTGAAAGCGGCTATCTCAATACACTATCGCTAATATAAGCGGCTATCTCAATACACTATTGCTAATAAAGATGTTACATTGACATAATCATATAAAAACTATGTAACTGCATCCCAAACAGTACCTCTTGTTTCATGTAGTGGGTATAAATGCCATCAATATACTCCACTATAGATAATATATCATTCTTGTCGGCATCATCAATTTTCAAAATTGGTTCCTCATTATACATCTTCATCCTAATAAACAGATTCAAAACATTGGTCAGTTTTAACTTAAACAGATTCAACACAATTGCCCAGGCATAGGTCCATGACGTTTTGTAACTTAACCCAAAGGCGCGCATCGCTAGTCGCAACCTACTTAGTGCGCCTAAGCGCCTAGGGGCGCGCCTCACCCGCTTTTGACAACATAGATGTAAATAACAAAAACAAAAGCCGAGGATAGTTATATAATACAAATTATAATTATAATTAACAATGATAGGATAAATTATTCTAGCGACACAAAGAAATTACATGAAGTGATGAGAAAAATTAAATGAAAATAAAGAAAAACATAAAAGGCTGGAAAAATTGAACCTTAACAATGCAGCATAAAGTACCAGAAACATGAGTGAGTGTTGAGCATAAAGTACCAGAAACATGAGTGAGTGTTGGAAAAAATAAAAGAAACTTTCACAATACCTTTGTGAAGATGATGCAGCCTGCATCTGTAGCAGTTTCTATTGATGCCAAAACAATCTTGGAACCGAAGATCTAACCAAACACCTTTCAATAAAAATACAGAATTTTATTACAAAAATCTAAGAAACAAGTAAAACCAAAAAAAAAGAACAAACTTATATAATAACCAGAGCACTCTACCATATTAGCCGTAAAAATCTCACATTTCATCTTCCTATCGATGGTCCAAAGCCTAGGATCACCAAGTCTTGCTACCTTAGGTTGCCCCACTCAGTCGTACCATGCTCTACATGCACAACAGAAATTTGCCCCTGCAACCAGAAAAAAAAAACAAAATAAAATTTTAATTGTTCCGCTCACACATCCTGATCAATGAAAGTACAAAGCTGATCAATGGAGCATACAAACTAACTTTTGCTTCTACATGAGTTTTCACAATGCAAATGAAAACTAAATAGCTCTCAAAATATTCCAATATTATGGAAGGACATGGTCATAACTCATAAGTAGAACTATTGACCTTGCAAGTATTAGTATTAAAATGACTTGAATTAAACTATTTAGAAAATTGTATGCCTTAAAAGTAGAATATGAATACTTTCAAATGTTTGACCCGTTACCTTTTTAGTTACTTCAATTTCTTTATTCAAACCGTTTACAAATTCCATATAACCTCAAACATGTATTCACAGTCAAGATGTTTCATGAACATCACAACCCTAAAAATAATTGCTTACTTCATCAAGCACTACCTCATAAAAATGAGTTTTCATGTGTGTTAAATGGGATTAAACTACCTTTGTGATCTTTTTGCTTGAACGACATGTCCACAATCTCCATTTTATTTTTATGTATCTGTTGACACATCCGTACATCAAAACTTACCTCCTCGTCATCATGGTCTATGCTACCAACATACTCCTATAAGTGCAGAAGAAACTTATCCAGGTGAACTTCACTCCTCAAAATATAAATAAAAAAATAGAAACAAACAAACCAAAACAAGAGCAGCCATACCTGATAGGGGTATTGAAAGGAATATTAAGGACCTCCTTTGACCTATTAACAATCACCTGCAACAAATAATCACTAAGATTTATGTCAATAATCAAGAATATAGCATCAATTAACACTGTCTAAAAATGGTGCATCAGTCATGTTCAAGGGTTCGAGAACAAAAACCATGAATCTGTGTTCATTTGTGAATGAGTACCTGTAAAAATTATATCAAATTGATCAGAAATAAGTAGGGAACAAGAATCTATAGTCAAACAAGGGCAACAAGGTTTCTTAATCTCAGAAAATTTTGAAAAATTTCGAATGAGGGTTCGAATGAAGAAACAAATATATATATATATATATATATATATATATATATATAGAAGCCCACATTCGACCGTTTTGGTAGGGCGAATGTGAGACATTGTCTACATTCGACCCTAGTGAAACGCTCGAATGTAGATAAAGGGTTCGAATGTACAAAAATACACTAGAACACTCACATTCGACCAAAGTTAAAGGCTCGAATGTAGCAAAAATTCCGCATTCAACCCAACGAAGGGGCGAATGAAGATTGGAATTTTTGAAAATTTACCAAATCTCAAAATCGAATCCCGTTCAAGCATTTTCACACATTTTAAGCTTCAAACATTCATCATTTTACATTTGATAGATACAAAACTCAAATTGGTTCATCAAGTTTTAGAAAACGACCATCAGTTATCAAAAATAACTTAGAAATGTAAATTTTTTTTTTTTTTGGTTTTCTGAAATTTATGCTAAAACACACCTAAAATCTTTTTGATTTTTTGTATATTTTGCGAAAACAAATTTAAAAAGCAGAAATGTAAACATAAAGCAGTAAACATTTTGTGATTTCCGGTAAGAGGATCATATCGGTTTTTGAGAAATCTGATCACAGTTGATCTTTATTGTATATTATCATTAAAGACAATGTGTGATCCGGCAACTGCTGATATTGTTATCCACATAAGCTCACATGCAGACTGTTATGCAGTGCTTTAAAAATGATACGCAATTAGATGTATTATACTAACACGCTTATGGTTCCCACGCACACGACATACTCCCGTATCAAGGAATTTGCACAAAGCTTCGTCATAACGCGTGATTATTCCAAATGTTATCCGTTATGTTACAAGATATACAGCCCAGAGGTGTACAGGTCAGCAAATTAATGCTGCAAAGTAACATGTGCATATATACCAGGTTGAGGCTGATATCAATCACAGATTTGCATCAGTGAATTGATACGATGCATTTAATGATCTTTGATCATTAGTATACATTAAGTTCCTCAATTCGGTAATTTTAGGTTTTGGCATTAAAGCTCTTTTAGCAAATATTCTAATTAATTCTAGGTCCGTAAATTAATACGACAAAAGATCAATCAGAATACCCCATATAACAATTAACATAACGACCCGAAACCTCAGATTTTGGCAACCCTATCAAACGAAATTTCGGTACTAAGACCATATGCCCATGAGGTGTTCAGCCACTAGCGAGTAGTTCGTTATGTTTTTATCACTAAGGCACACAGTAATAAGTCTACGAAGCCTATCAGCACATCACACAAAATCAACACACGCCTCATATTGCATTTCATTTCTTTAGCAAGTGTCAGATCCCCACTGATGTACTATCATTTCCTCTTTTACTCCTGGAAATCATTTTGGGTTTTTCTCATTTTTATGGCTTTTTGGATTTTTCAATGTTTTTGGTTTTTCTGAATAAAGACTCCCCCTAAAATGTAAAACATATTTTTGGGTTTTTGGATTTTTCTGAAAAGCAGTAAAAACTTAAAATTTTTAACAAAAAGTGATAAACCGAGGTGATGATCAGTCTTGTTTTTCTTGAATACCGTTAGCTTTTAAAAGATATTCAAATCTCGATTTATAAAAAGCTTTGGTAAAAAGATCCGCCCTCTGATAGTCAGTGTGGATTTTGACCATATCAATCAACTCTTTGGCATAACAATCATGGATAAAGTGATACTTAATCCGGATGTGTTTAGCTTTTGAGTGATTGACCGTGTCTTTAGTTAATGCAATTGCAGCTTTGTTGTCATAGTGAATAGGGGTTTTTAGAAATTGCAAACCGTAATCAACCATCTGCTGCTGAATCCACAGAACCTGTGAGCAACAACTCGAGGCTGCTACATATTCTGCTTCGCAAGTAGATAGTGCGACTGCTGTCTGCTTCTTACACTGCCAGGTCACGAGCCTGCTCCCCAAGAATTGACATCCAGCCGTTGTGGATTTGCTATCTTTGTCACAACCGCCCCAATTTGCATCACTAAATGCAACAAAGTCAAAATTATCATCATTAGGATACCAAAGTCCTCTCGACGGACAACCCTTCAGATATCTTAGGATTCGCTTGATGGCTGTAAGATGACTTTGTTTCGGCTTCGATTGGAATCGTGCGCAGAGACATGTAGCGAACATTATATCAGCTCTAGATGTTGTGAGATACATCAGAGATCCGATGATTGCTCTGCATGTAAAAGGATCTGTCAGCTCCCCCTTAGCGTCAACACCAATCCCTTGATTAGGTTGAATCGGGGTATCCATCGGCTTTGAATCTTCCATCTGGAACCGGCACAAGACTTCAGATACGTATTTGGTTTCTTGAATATTTTATATGCAAGTGGCATACTTTTGTGAATATTTTTAAGCTGATTAATGACATCACATTTGCCATTAAATTGCATCATACATGCATTGGTGGCCTATCTCTAAGCTTGACACATCAGCTTTCTTACATCACTCACTCTTCTCCTATTATGGAAAGTATAGATGCGTCCACTATCACCACTGTCCACCACTACCACCGTCTACCACCACCAACACCCACCACCACCACCACCCACTGCCTACCACCATGACCATCCACCGTCCACCACCACTTTCCACCACCACCACTGACCATCACCACTATAAAGTTTAAAGTTATAAAACTCAGTGTCAAGTGTCCTGTTAAATTATGTTATAATAAAACTCTAGCAAATAAGCGTCTTATAAAACTAATGTTTTATGACTCAAAGATCAAGTGTCCTATTACAGTGTATTATAATAACACCACTATGATTAAGTTTCCTATAAAGGTTAAAGTTATAAGACTCAAGTATTAAGTGTCCTATTAAGTTATGTTATAATAATACTCTAGCGAATAAGCGTCCTATAAAACTAATGTTTTATAACTCAAATATCATGTGTCCTATTACGGTGTATTATAATAACACCACAATAATTAAGCGTCCTATAAAGTTTAAAGGTATAAGACCCATGTGTCAAGTGTCCTATTGAGTTATGTTCTAATATGGCTTCGACTAGAAAGGGTCCTATAATATCGAATATTTATGACTTAACTACAAAGTGTCGTATTAACTTATGTTATAATAGGAACCCCGGTGACCAAGTGTTTTATTACATTACCCCAAAATGGGACACCAACAATTAAATGTCTTATAAATTACTTTATTAGGATGTACATTTTAAATGTCTTATTAAGTTATATGATAATAGGACCCCAAAGAATCATCTATCCTATTAAATAGCTTTTTAGGACACCGGTTTAGTAGCGTATATTATAAAAGGACCCTAATAGTTCATTCGTCCTATTAAATAGTTTTTAAGACCCTATTTTAAAAGCGTCCCACACAAAAAAGTCCTTAAAAGTCATTTTTGTTGTAGTGAGTTGATGATTTACAACTGACAGTAAGATGTTTTTTGATGTTTGATCATGTAAAGCATGATACATTTAAATTGACCGCATTTCCTATGACACCTGAAAATGCAAAGTTGTATCCATGGATGATTTTGCTAACTTCTATTCCAAGTGATGCTGAAGGAAAACATGTGGAGTCTTTTTGTCATAGATGTGTTGCTTCATCATTGAAATCACTGGTAATTAATTACGTACATTACACATTTTTCTTTTTATATTATATGTAAATTATTCTTTATATTTTATATCTATAATGTATTTAAAAATGCAGTTCTTACCAAATGATTATGTTAATGAGACAATTGGAAGAAAGTGGAACCAAGGCAGTTTTAAGATTTTCATTAACAATTTTGTTGACATGGAAGTTACTATTGAGAGGAAGGGAGATTCGAAGTTTTATATAACAGAAGGATCGGAACAGATAATTAAACTCTTGAAGATAGAGTATGGTCAATGCCTTGTTATGAAATATATAGATGATTTTACTTTTAAGTTAATAGTATTTGACTTTATGCATTGTCGAGTGACACTTTATGATGTAGAAAATAGCGACTCTAACGAAGTTATTGTCTTAAATGAGGATGAATTTGATGTTGATGAAGAAGAGCAAGATGAAATTGAAGTTGGAGGTGATGAGGTTGGTGGAAATGATGTGGCTGGTGGAGATCAACCATGGTCCAGTACTTCGATATGAGTACACAGTTCCAAGAAGAAAACTATTTGTAAGATACTTTTATTTTGGTTGTGGTTATATAATATAATCTATTGTTATGTAACTAGTAATTGTATTTTTTTATTTATTTTTGAAAGCGTTTTCCTGTGGAGTACGCAAAGAGGCTTGGAGTTGCTAAAACATTGAGAGTTAGGATTTTAACTTTGGGAGGAGATCTTTAACCATGAATGTCAGAATAGAAAAATCTAGAAGAGGCTTACGATATGCTATTAAGAAATGGGGAGGTTTCTTGGCTGACAATAGAATTGTTGTTGGGGTATATACACTTTTGAGCAGGATGAAGATGAAAATATATTGGTGCTAATTGATGTCAAAAAGCCTTGAAAAGTTTGAATGGTTATTAGCATATTAATATTTGTTTCAAAACAATATTGTGCTGAAAGTTTGTTGGTTTAGTACAATGTAATATTTATGTAGAACATTCTAATGTTATGTACTTTGGTTAATAAGTGTAATATTTATGTAGTGTATAACACATTTTGTGTTTAGAAGAATAACCTACAAATCAATTTTCATGACTATATAAGTAAAAAAGAATCTTAAATTGTTTTTTACACAATATATTTTTTTTATCCTGTTAACTATTTAGTAGAAAACATATCGATGACCACATATTTTAGACAATATTTGTTAGTCAAAAAGTTAGGACAACATCTGTTAGATAAAAATCTTTTAGGAACATCTGTAAAATGGCATCTGTTTTACCAATAGACTTTTGACAGCTGGAGAACTTTCAAGATTTTTTTAAGAACATCTGTAATTCACCATCTGTTATAGTACTGATTGATGTTCTGTTCTGTTCTGTCTTCATCTGTTGCAACATCTGTTTTTCAACAGATGTTGTAGCAACAAACTTTGTATGATAGGAGAGGTTTCAAAGTGTTCTGCAACAGATGTGTGTAGCATATTTACAAATCAATTTGTGAAATCTTTTCATCCTGTTAAGTATTAAGTAGACAACATTTGTTATGCAACATTTTTAGAAGAGCTATGTTAGTTAAAGAGTTAGGACATTTAATGTAAAGGATCGGATTTGTAAAATCAACACATATAATCACACAAGTATAAGTAATCCAGGTGCGGTGTGACACCCGGCACATTCATGTTAACATTTTATAAAACACATAAGTCTACCTTAGCGAAAAACATTAACAAATATACTTGACGGAGTCAGTTGAGTCGAGTCACATTACGTATTGTCCAGAGGTCAATGATTTGGAGGATCATTGGGTTATCACACACACGCAAGTTACGAGTCCCGTTGTTGGTAAATTACATAAATTACATTAAGTAACAAGCTTGAAATGATCTAAATACATGATATGATATGTAGATACATGCTTTAACGATGTTTATGTGATAATACATGGTTCTATACGATTAACATGTGTTAGGATTGCATGTTCATGTGTTAGGATGTGCTAAAATGCGTTAAAACGACAAAACTGGAAAATCTAGAAATGCCCAGTCTTGGTTCGACCTTAAGGGGGGTCGAACCAGACAATGAACTGCTTCAAAAGTCTCATTCGACCACCCCAGTCTTCATTCGACCTCAATAAGGGGTCGAACCAGCACAGAGTATAAATACCATACTTTGCAATTTTTCATCATTTCACAAACCCTAAACGTCTCTAAACACTCTCTCTCAACTTTAATCACTGGGGAAGGAGTTTTTTATCTTACTTTTCATAACCCAACCTACAAACATCTTCTAAACAAAGATCCAAGGTGTGTTCTTGATATAAAACCCTTTTTAAAGCTTTTTGATTCGTTTTTATTAAACCCCAAAGGTCCAGATCTATTTTAAGATAGTTTTCACAATTAAAACATTCCTAACATTTTTCTAAACAAAACCTAATCATAAAACATAAGTTTCATACAAGTTAACATGTGTTAGTAATGTTTTATGTGGTGTTAAATATGTTTTATGTTGTGGTATGTGTTGCTTGACGATTAAAAGTTGTATAGATGTTATAGGAATGTTTTAGATCTGTTATTGATGATGAGTTTTGGTTATCCTAGGTTATTAATTGATAAGATGTTGATATTTTACTCATTTTGGAGATTTTGGGTTAGATCTAAGGCTTGTTTATTATGTTATTGATAATGATATGATTGGGGGTTTCCTTGCACATGATAATCTGAGCATATTAGGCTGATTGATAGGTGGTTTTGATAAGTTTCCAAATCGGGTAAGGTTTACATGCATGATGTGACGTTTTCATAATTTTTGCCCTTTTGGGTAAGTATTAAAATGGACCGTTTTCGAAGTAAAATTGGTAGGGTTTCGTAGGGATATGGTATTCATACTTGACTGCTGTGTTTCATGATGTTTCGTGATGTTTTGGGATTGTTTGGATATGATTTGATGCGTTTTTTAGTGTTTGGGACTGCAGGGGTCGAACATGGGCCTCATTCGAACCCACGTAGGGTCGAAGGAGGGACCCCAGGCATCGAACCAAGCCTCTGCAGGTCGAACATGCCTCAGTTAGGTCAAACGAGCTTGATTTAGGTCGAATTAACACATGTTAAGGTCGAATAAACATGTGTTAAGGTCGAATAAACATGTGTTAGGTCAAATGAACTTATAATTGGGTCGCATGTACTTTAAATGGGTCGAATGAAGGTGTTTGGGTCGAACCAGAGACTGTCTGGGTCAAACCAAACACAGAAAACTCCCGATTCGACCCTACAACTTCATGTGTGCGATTTTAGATGCCTTGTATGTTAATATTATGTACTTGATTAATTAATGTAATGGGTCACCAACAGGATGTCGGGTTTGTCTGGGATATCCTGTTATCGTTCAAACACACTTTTAAACACACATAGTCAAGATCTGGACATCGGGGACTAGTTAGCCTTCGGGTTAGTTGTCATCACACTTATGTAAACTTATTGATATATCGCCACTAGTTGGGACTATCACACACGTGTCGGATCATACTTTTGGGATGTCAAACTTTAGACTCATGTTTTATTTTGTTGGATTTTTGTAAACTTAAATTTGCTTCCGTTGTGTTTTGAATCACGGTTTTTATTTATTGCATGGTTTGGTTTACGTATCTTCTTAAATATAGTTGTCGTTTATTGTGACCATTGACATGGATCCTGGTGTGTCACGCGCCTCGCGGTAAAACTCCGCGTGCAAAATGATAATAATCATATCAGAACACCTTTAGATTCCATTTCAACATGATTTTCATTAATAAATGATGATAAAACCTTACAATGTTTAGCTATTAATGAAAACCTAACACATAGAAACTTCTAGACTCTTACAGAGAACACACACACAAACACACTCTAAAAAGACCAAGTCTACAACTTAAACAAAACGTCAAACTATATATAGACTGTTAATTCGACCCTTGCAGGGTTCGAATGAATCCGTTCGACCCTTTCGAGGGCTCGAACCAAAGCATAATAAATAAACTATTCTTTCAAATCTTCATTAGACCATATAGAACGTCATTCGACCAACCGTTTGGTCGAATGGACTTCTGAAACTTCATATCTTCAACATTATTCGCCAAACTTGATTAATCCAAAGCGATAGCCACACATATGCATCTACAAACTCCCCCTTAGCTATTGCTTGGATTGTTATTCTTGCCTTTTTGAAGTTTTGTTTATCAACTTGATCTTCAATGACTTCTTTTTTTGTGCGCTCATTTCTGGTTCAGCTTTTCGCTTGAGCGAACTTTTCTTTGATTCTCTTCTGATCTTCAACGTCTTTCCCAGCAGCTTATTGTAATCACATCCCGCATACACATCCCATGAAAAACAGAAACATACAACTCTGTAAAATCTCCATGCTTGCTCCAAATCTTCAACATCGAAGTGAATCGGATTGAAATACAACGTGTCGATGTCTTCTTTTGAACAATTAATTAACCACATCGGATCAAACACGCATATTTTCTTGCACATAAGCTTGGGATTCTTGTCATGCAGCACAATCACAGCTTCAGCAATTTTCCAATCATAGTACCAAAATGCGAAGTCTTTACTAAAATGCTACTGTATCGGCATCAATGGTATTCTTTTCATAACCACAGGAGGCTTATACTTCAAAGTAACCTTCTTCAAACCAGTATTGGGATCAATCTCTTTGTATACAATCCGTTTAGGATATTGTGGCCTAAACATGTCCCAATTGGGTCTGACTTTCTCGTGTCATCTTGTCAGCAAACCATCCAACAGCTGTATTATTAGCAGAAGCACCACTCATCGTGTTTCTACAAATATCCCTCACAGCCCAATACGGTAATGTTTTGAGATCATAGAATCAGTAAAAATACAGAATTCCTTTTTCCCATTTCACTCCAATACACCGTAGCTGTGGAAAGTATTTCCATCCCAACGCTCTGCCTTTAAAGACTTGGTTGTGATATTTATAGAATACACCCTGAAATTCTGAAACTGGTTTGGTTGCATCTTGTTCTTTCAGCTTTCTCAAGAATTTTTTCAACTCATCAGACTACTTGAAAGCTTGTTCTTTTTCAGCATCATTTCCAAACACTTCATCAATTATCTTTTTACCTTTCATTTCAGCTAACTTCTCAGCTTCTTTATGTGTTTGTTCATTGATTTCAGGAATACGAACATTCTCTTTCATCGGATAATATTCAGGATACTCTTCATGTGAAATGTCCTCAATTTCCACTTCTTCAAAATACGGAGCATGTTGATCATCAGAATGTTTTCCTGCTTTAGTAACTGGAATGTTAGGAATCTCTTTTTCTAGCAAAATATCTTCAAGAGACTTCCCAACCTGCTTAGCAAGACCTTCTAATATCTCTTTCGTTATTGCTGCAGATACATTCCCATCCTCTAATTCAGGATCTTAGTATTCAATCAAGTATCTCATATCATCATTTTCAAATATCTCGGGGAATCTTCCAGTCAACTCAATAGTCCAATAATTTCTTTTCAACATCTTCTTATACAACTTCTTATCTTCATCTGATAAAGCACGAATCTTTTCAGTCCAGGATATGTTCTGATCATTCTCTTCATGTGAAATGTCCTCAATTTCCACTTCTTCAAAATACGGAGCATGTTGATCATCAGAATGTTTTCCTGCTTTAGTAACTGGAATGTTAGGAATCTCTTTTTCTAGCAAAATATCTTCAAGAGACTTCCCAACCTGCTTAGCAAGACCTTCTAATATCTCTTTCGTTATTGCTGCAGATACATTCCCATCCTCTAATTCAGGATCTTAGTATTCAATCAAGTATCTCATATCATCATTTTCAAATATCTCGGGGAATCTTCCGGTCAACTCAATAGTCCAATAATTTCTTTTCAACATCTTCTTATACAACTTCTTATCTTCATCTGATAAAGCACGAATCTTTTCAGTCCAGGATATGTTCTGATCATCTTCAACAGTTTCTCCAGATTTCTTCTTGGAACTAGATTCGCCTTTGTCACCTTTCTCAGACTTTCTCTTTTCAAACTTGAATTGATCAGTGTCATCATCATTATCATCTAAATCTTTAGAACTGGAATTTTTGTCTTTGTTCGCATTATCACCTCCTGATCTATCATCATCATCAGAACTATCATTCTCATCATCATCTTCACCTTCATCATCTTTACCACTATAATCCACTTGTTCCTCTTCTTTCTCTTCCTCTTCCTCTTCAGTACCTTTCATCTGTTGTGCTTTCTCGTATAAATCATCTATAATCTTCCTTAAATCCTTATTTTCTTCTTCAATCAACTTTATTCTCTTCGTGTTTCTCCTTATGGAAGTCTTCAACTTAGCATTTTCACTTTGTAACTTCTTAACTTTTTCTTCCAGATCATCTTGACGTGCTTTAGAAGTCAACACAATCTGTAACATATCCTTCTCATTCTGTTTCATTTGTCTAATATCAGCTTCTTGTTGATTGAATGCCTTCATCACATTGGCAATTTGTCAATTCACAGCTTCCATCACATCACTTGAAACTGTAGCTTGAGGAGTAGAACTGGATTCTGCACTTGGTTTTGCAACCTTTGCCTTCATACTCTCCAAGACGTTCTTCAGTGTCATTGATATGTTCTCTGGATTTAACTGAGATGCAGGATCAGTAGTAATAACTTCCTGTACAACCTTCTTCTTCTTAACAATTGGGGATGCTGCTGGTGATACATCTTTTGAACTGGCTGCTGCTGGTACTTTCTTTCCTTTAATCAAAAAATCAATCTCTCTATTTCTTCTCTTTCTTGGAGGTTCTTTCTTAGACATAGACTTCACTCTACCACGCTCCACACTTGTTTCTGGAACAGGAGAACCTTCTACATCAACATCAAGATCTAATATCAACTCCTGATTCTCTTCAATAACCTCCTTTTGTCTCTGTTGTTCAAAAATCTTCTCTAAAGCTTCAGGCGTACTAATCTCAGTGGCCTTGGGATCAGTATCCTTCACAGTTTCAGTCTAAGAATCCCACTCTTCATCCTCTTCAGTTTCTTCTGAGTCTTCATCAACTAGTAGTGTCTTTTTCTTCCCTTTTCTCTTAGAAACTTTCTTTATTTTGACTCTTTCTCAATCACCTTCTGTTTGCCTTTTCCTTTAGTCTTAGCACCTTTGTTAACAACTAGTCGTTTCCTTTTTGCTTCTTTATCAACTAGAAACAACGGACTATCAGAATCTGAATCACTATTAGCATGTCTTGCCTTATCCTTCCCTGGATCTTCATATGCAACTGAACTCGAATGCCCAAACAAACTTTTATGTGGTGGTTTTTCTTCTTCCTTCTTTCCTTTATAAATTCTCATCCTGTTCAGAGTTGTTGCATTCATGTGTTCTTGATACACTACTTGCAATGGATCTCTTCTCAACTCCTTGTACTTATGATCAAACACCATTTGCAAAAACCTCGGATACATCAAAAACTTGTCAGTTTTCAATCCTTGAAACACCTCTTTGATGTGATGAAAGATTATTCCAAATACAATAAACGGCTTGTTTAGAATTAAGGCAACCACCAATGAACACAATGTCTTCCTCAACACATCATTTCCTCCACTAACTGGTCCGAAAAAATGTAGTATCACATGAAGTAGATACTTGTACTGTGGACACAACTTTGCTTTGTGTAATAAGAAATATGTGATAGGACCATTGTATTTCATCCTAAGGAAGCATGCTCTCTATTCATTCCAGGATAGCTTA
The DNA here is from genome assembly GCA_030844895.1 of Ambrosia x helenae. Taxonomy (NCBI): domain Eukaryota; kingdom Viridiplantae; phylum Streptophyta; class Magnoliopsida; order Asterales; family Asteraceae; genus Ambrosia; species Ambrosia x helenae. The sequence continues at coordinate 6,692,151 of CM061229.1, forward strand.
ATTGGATCTTCATACGAATCATCTAACCGTAACGCCTCTCTGAAATCCTTTTCTCCAACTAAGATCAATTGTCCTTGTATTTTGTTCTAAATTACTGAACGATCTTCCCAGAAGGTTAATCCAGCATTCTCCCAAAACTCCACTTGATGGTCTTTATATATTGTAATTGGCTGAGCAATGGCATATACGATTCTAGATCTTCTTAGAAAATCAATAATTCCCTGAAATTCTGCATATTTGTCATCATCTTTCGGATCAATATATGCACAGCAATTGTGTTTTGGTTCAAACTTTAATTCTTTTGGTGCTGCCTGCTCTGGAATGTCTTGTTGTTGTTCAGCCATTAATTCTGCAAAAACATAAACAAAACATACAAAAATTCGTTAATTCGGATTAAATTTCAAAAATGGTCAAAAGTCCAAGTTCATTCGACCCAACGTGGGTTCGAATGAGTTTGAATTGTATCGAATGAACATTATGTAAAGGATCGGATTGTAAGAAATCAACTAGTTTATCACACAAGTAGAGCAATCGAGGTGTGGAAACCATAGATCACATGCAAAATGATAATAATCAGATCAGAACTCGATAATATCCATTTAATAATCATTTTCATTGATAATCAATTGATATTAATCTTATAAACCCTTAGATTACAATGAAAACCTACTTTGGAACTTTCTAGACTCTCTCTCAAAAACACACAGAAACACACACACACAAATGACCAAGTAACTAACCTGCAAAACAAAACAAAACAAAACTATATATAAAAGTCCCCATTCGACCTCTGCAGAGGTCGAATGAGTCTATTCGACCCTTACCAAGCTCGAACCAAAATAGAATAAACACAGAAATCTTCAATCGACCACATTGATGTTCATTCGACCCCACATATGGTCGAATGAGCTTCCAAATCTTCCAATCTTCCATATTATTCGCCCTATCTTGATTAATCCAAAGCGATAGCCACACTTATGCATCTACAAACTTCCCCTTGGCTATTGCTTGAATTGTTGTTCTTGATACTCCAATGTCTTGTTAATCAGATTGATCTTCAATGACTTTCTTTGTTTTGCGCTCATTTCAGGTTCAGCTTTTTGCTTGAGCGAACACTTCTTTGATTCTTCTCTAACCTTCACAAACTTTCCTATCAACTTATTGTAATCACACCCAGCATTAACATCCCATGCAAAGCAAAAACATACAACCTTGTAATATCTCCACGCTTGCTCCAAATCTTCAACATCGCAGTGAATCGGATTGAAATGCAATGTGTTGATGTCTTCTCCAGAACAAATAATTAACCACATCGGATCAAACACGCGTATTTTCTTACACATAATCTTTAGGTTCTTATCATGTAGCACGATCACAGCTTTAGCGGTTTTCCAGTCATAGTACCAAAATGCAAAGTCTTTACTGAAATTTTGCTGTATCGGCATCAATGGTATTCTCTTCATCACCACAGGAGGCTTATACTTCAACGTAACCTTCTTCATACCTGTCGTGGGATCCATCTCTTTGTGTACAACACGTTTAGGATATTGTAGCCTAAACGTGTCCCAATTAGTCTGACTTTCCCGTGTCATCTTATCAGCAAACCATCCAACAGTCGTGTTGTTTACAGAAGCATCATTCATTGTATGTCTACAAATATCCCTCACAGCCCAATACGGTAGTGTTTTGATATCATGGAATCTATAGAAATACAGAATTCCCTTCTCCTATTTTACTCCAAACACCGTAGCTATGTAAAATACTTCCATCCCAACGCTATGCCCTTAAAGACTTGGTTGTGATACTTGTAGAATGCTCCCTGCACTTCTACAACTGGTCTGTTTGCTTCTTTCTCTTTCAACCTTTTCAACAAATCTTTCAATTCATCAGACTGTTTGAAAGTTTGTTTCTTCTCAACATCTTTTCCAAACACTTCATCAATGATCTTTTTCCCTTTCATCTCTACTAACTTCTCAGCTTCATTCAGTGTTTGTTCATTGATCTCAGGAATCACAGCATTCTCTTTCATTGGAAAATACGCAGGATACTCTTCGTGTGAAATGTCTTCAATTTCAACTTCTTCAAAGTACGGAGCATCTTGATCATCAGAATGTTTTCCTGCTTCTATTACTGGAATGTTAGGAATCTCTTTCTCTTGCATGATCTCTTCAAGAGACTTCCCGACCTACTTAGCAAGACCTTCTAGTATCTCTTTTGTCATTTCCGCAAATAATTCCCTATCTTCATGTTCAGGATCTTGATATTCAATCAAGTATCTTATATCATCATTCTCAAATATTTCAGGGAATCTTCCAGTCAAATCAATCGTCCAATAGTTTCTCTCCAACATTTGCTTATACAACTTTTTATCATCATCTGATAAAGCACGAATCTTCTTAGTCCAGAATATGCTTTGATCTTCATCAACAGCTTCACTTGACTTCTCCTTAGAACTAGATTCGCCTTTGCTACCTTTATCAGACTCTCTCTTTTCAAAACTAAATTGCTCAGCATCATCATTACCATCATCTGAGTCTTTAGAACTTGAATCCTTATCTTTGTTCGCATTTTTACCTCCTGTGTCATCATCATCATCATCTGAACTATCATCCCCATCAGCATCTTCACTGTCTTCATAAGAACCACTATAATCTACCTTTTCTTCTTCTTTTTCCTCCTAATCCTCCTCAGTTCCCTTCAACTGTGGTGCTTCAGAATACCACTTATCAATCAACTTTCTCATATCTTTGTTTTCTTCTTCAATCAACTTGATTCTGTTTCTATTTCTCTTCCCAATAGTCTTCAACTGTCTATTTTCACTTTTAAGAATCTTAATCTTTTCTTCTAATTCTTCTAATTCATCTTGACGTGCTTTAGAAGACAATACAACCTTTAACATATCACTTTCATTTTCTTTTATCTGTCTAACCTCCATTTGTTATTGATTGAAAGTTTTCATAACATTTGCAATCTGTCTGTTTACAACTTCCATCACATCACTAGAAACTGTAACCTGAGGAGTAGAACTAGATGATTTAGCACTTGGCTTAGCACTCTTTTTCTGCATTTCCTCCAAAACATTCTATAAAGTTACTGAAATGTTTTCAGGATTCAATTGAGATGCAGGATCAGTAGTAACAACTTTCTCGACAACTTTCTTCTTCTTAATGATTGGGGATGCTGCTGGTGATGTTGCTTTTGAGCTTTCAACTGCTGGAACTTTCTTTCCTTGAATCAACAAATAAATTTCTCTGTTCCTCCTTTTCCTTGGAGATTCGTTCTTAGACATAGACTTCTTTCTACCACGCTTTATACTTGCTTCAGGAACAGGAGAACCTTGCACATCTTCATCAAGGTCTAGAATTCTCTTCAGTCACTTTCTTATTCCTTTGTTCCTCATAAATCTTATCTAATGCTTCCCTTTGATAATCCCACTCTACATCTTCTTCAGTCTCATCTGTATCTTCATCAACTAGCAAAGTCTTTGTCTTGCCTTTTGCCTTAGACACCTTCTTAGACTTTGTTTCTTTCTCAATCACCACCTGTTTGCCTTTGCCTTTTGATTTAGCCCCTTTGTTGATTACTTGATGTTTCCTTTTTGCACTTTTATCAACTGGACACAAAGGACTATCAGAGTCTGAATTGCTTTCAGCATGCCTCACTTTATCTTGTCCTGGATCCTTATAAGTAACCGAACATAAATGTCCAAATAAACGCTTATGAGGTGGCTTTTTAGCATCAATCAATCCCTGATACGTCTTCATCCGATTCAAAGTAGTCAGATTCATATGCACTTGATTGACTATTTGCAACGGATCTTTCTTCAACTCTTTGTACTTGTTGTCAAATATCATATGCAAAAATCTGGGATACATCAAGAATTTATCACCCTTCAAGCCTTGAAGCACTTCAATCATGTGATGAAATATCATCCCAGCTACATTAAATGGCTTGTTCAGAACTAGATCAACCACCAATGAGCATAAAGACTTCCTTAGCACATCATATCCACCATTCACTAGTCCGAAAACGTTTAGTATCACATGTAGTAAATACTTGTACTGTGGACATAACTTCGCTTTATGTAACATACAATCTGTGATAGGACCATTGTACTTTATCCTGAGAAAACATTTGCGCTGTTCAGCCCATGACAATTCAATTGGGACTTCAGGAGAATCTTCTAGCTACAGTGCTTCTTTGATGTCTTGTTCATTCACTAACACCATGTGTCCTTGAATTCTACTCTGAATACAAGTCTTGTTCTTCCAAAAATTTATACCAGCTTTCTCCCAAAAGTCAACTTGGTGATCTTTGTAAATCTTTATCCGGGCTGAGCAATCGTATAAACAACTCTTGATCTCTTTAGAAAGTCGATAATCCCTGAGAACTCTTCATACTTTCCAACTAGTCCAACGTACGCACAACAATTATGTTTTACTTCAAAATTCAACTCCTTTGGTGCTTCCTGCTCTTGAACTTCTTGTTTGAGTTGTTCAGCCATCTTAATCTGCAAAAACACAAACAAACAACATAAAGATATGTCAATTCGGATAAAACTTGAAAATTTTGTCAAAACATCATGTTCATTCAACCTTTCGAGGGCTCGAAGGAGTTTGGATTAATGTCAAATGAACATCAAAATTGGTCCATTCGATATTTTGAAATTCATTCGACCCTTCATACTGGTCGAATGACCATCTGATTGAATTTGAAATTACCAAATCATTGTTTAATCTGTTTTAACATCATATTTTGATTCCAATCTATCCTAAAGTGATCGATTAACCCTAATTAACATTCAGTTTTATCAATCAAACAATTATTGATGGTTTTCCTAAAATTCTAGGGTTTAAAAAATCGAATATCAATGTTAATGTGTTTAAACAATGGATTTTGTGATATTATCCCCCTAAAACCATCGATGATTGTTAATCCATGATCAATTTGGGTTAACAAACTGTTAAAATCCACAAAACAAAGGTCTAGGGTTCGGTTCATAGAAACAAGGATTCTGATCTGTTTGCTTGTCCATTACCTGTGAAATTGGTATAGAAATGATCAGTAATATACTAGGAACAAGATTATAAAGTCTACAAATCAAAGGCAACAACAGTGGGTTTAAGATTGAAATTCTGAGAAAAATTATGTGGGGTTCAAATGAAGACACTGATATATATAGGTAGTACTCATTCGACCCTTTCAGGGTTCGAATGAAAATAAAAGGGGCTCGAATGAAAAATATCACTAAACTCATGGTGAATGTTTTTTTTTATCAATTGTTTTTAGACGGTTTAGGTGTTTTGCGCGTTGCAACGCGCACGGGTGTTTTACTAGTTAAACACAAATAAAAAATAATACAGCTTGCACCTTGTTAAAACAACAACGATAACGCTCGGTTTATATTAAGGAGAAATGTCCTAGCTTATGGATCCTGCTAGGAAGAACAACACAATTAGTCTCACCACAAGAGGGGGTCTCCAGCGATCAGCCTTCAACGTGAGAATAAATATGGTTTTCTCAAGAAGGTGATAAGAATGGAAAGAGAAAGTGTAAGTGTGAAGTATGAGAGTGACAGTTTTAATGAGAGATGAAGATTGAGCTGATCATGGTTGTTATTTATAGGCAGAGAGTTCCCACCGAAGAGCTTCCTCGAGTCAGGTCACTTCTATACCTTGTAGTTGCTTTTCTCTTTATCTTGCTTGTGCAGGTGGACTTTGCCCTTTTGGTGTAAGTACATTTTTTCCTTTTATCTATACTAAAAACTGACAGTGAAAGGAACTTTATGGATCAGATTGATTGTTGAGGTCAAATCATATTGATTTTGACGAAGATCACTATAGCAGTACTTGAGAAGAAGCTAGGTTAGTCCGAGAAGTTGTAGTATATAGCTTCTCGGATGGAGCTGTAAGCTTCTTTGTTCCCAGCTTCTTTGAGTAAGCTTTTAAGTTTCTTAATTACTTTCTTAATTATTGTTAAGTGGAGACATTGCAAGTACCCACATCATCAAATCCAAATTCCTTTGAGCTCAATTATTTACGTATTCAAAGAAGTCCATTTTGAAGATATTTGATAGACTGTTCAATCGTCTTAGCCCACAAGTGAATTATAATATTTAAGCACCCACTCCAAAAACTATATAATTTTGTTGATTTTTAACTCTCCTAATTTTGGATCAATAACACAATGCTTTAGCAAAACCTATTTTTTTTTGTCATTTTGTCCATTGTTTACTCTTCACATCAGGATAATCCTCCTTCATTTGATTAAATTGTCTCATCTTGTCCTCGTCTTGTTGAACTTGTATGTTATCCAAATTATATTATTGAATTGCATTTCTAGCACGGTATCATCATCGTCAAAACCTTCAAAAATCAGGAGCGGTCGATCCCCATCGTCACGTGAGGTCCGAAAATTTGGGCTCCTCATTGCAAACGGTTCAAATCGCACTTGATTTTTTAAAGTGTATTCGTATGAACCAGGTGCAATCAAAGTAGGACCTTGTGGTAGAGTATCACGTTGTAATTGTGTAAAAATTGTGACGGATAGCCGCGTATTATGAGTGTGAAACCTTTTGTGGTTGTGATTCGGTAAAATTTATTTGCGGTTTCTGACATCGATGACTCATGCTTGAAGCACCACCTCTCTCTTAAACCACCACCTAATAATTTAATTTAATTTAGTAGCATACAAATAAAAAAAAGGTGATGTATAAATTCAATGTTTTGTGTTTAATCATTGTGGTTGACTTCTTAGATCAATCATTGTATATATTCCATGTAAACAAAATAACTGATAATATGCATTCCATGATTCGACACGTTCATGTGCATCTGTAATAATAACCAAATATATGCATAGATGAAGGATCGATTGCCATTATGTCGATATTAATTTTCTTTACTCGTAATTTTTGAGGCCAAATGCAGAACTAATTAAAGTTAATTCAATTTTAAAAATATGTTAATCTTAATCTAACAAATATTTATGACAATTACCTTTAACCATCTTCTTTTTTTGTATCATCATATTTCCTGCATGGTTCCTTTTTTGTGAAAACATGTAAGTTTTCTTAGTTTGATTATTGAAAATAAAAATCTTCTTAATCAATATTAAAAAAAAATTGTTATGTTATCTTACGAATTCGAATGTCAACAAATAATGAAGATACACACGCATAAGGTTGAATCTCAAAATTATTATTTTAATGATAGAAAAACCTTCAAAAGCTTCTATATAAACGGTTATACTCAAAGGTGATCTCAACCCAAAAACATCAACTGCAAAAGTAAACATGATCCAAAGAGTTCTAGGGTTGTTGCTAGTTTCCATTTTGGCGGTACGGTGCAAGGGTGGCGGGGGGTTGAAGATGAAGTATTATGAGAAATTGTGTGATTCGATTTCGGTTGAAAATATAGTTAGGGAGATTGTATGGAGCAAAGTTGCTGCAAATCCTGCCATGCCTGCCAAGCTTCTAAGACTTCACTATCATGACTGCTTTGTTAGGGTAAGTAATTCATTCAATTTAAGTTCATTGTTTTTTCATGGCATGTAAACGAGTCAAGTCACTTGTAAGCTACCTGAAATAGCTTGCTAAAATTTAAAAACGAGCCAAACTTTAACGTAATGGAGCCTGAAGTGATGCTTGTTAAATAAACAAGCTCGAAACGTAGCTTTACAAATTGAGCTTAACAATATATAAAATAATATTTAGCTTATATAGTTACGTAATAGTTATTGTGAGTAAAGATCTTGTACAAAGTGTTTGTTTGGTAAGAACTATGAGAATCAAAGGGGGTATTTTTTTTTTTATTTTTTTTTCCCATATTGTTAAACATGTATTATATTATTGAAAATTAAAAAAAAATTGGTGTAGAGTAATTACGTGTAGAGTAATTACATAATTACTCTAGTGTAAACTAATGTATTTACTTTAATGACGTAATTACACTAAAAAAATTAAAAAAAAATTTTTGTATTATTCATCTAGAAAGTATGTTTAAGTACATCGGAAAAAAAATTCTAAAAAAAATAAACTTTTTTACCCCATTTGATTCTCACAGTTTTTACCAAAAAAACACTTTGTATTTGATCTTTACTCTAGTTATTATTATATCTAAGGTTACAACGAAAATAACTAAATAATGTATAAAGTTCAAAATGAACACGTTGGAGGATGTCATAGACTAAAGAAGTCGGGCTAAAGTTTACGCGATCTTAGGCTCGTCTTGTATCGTCTCCACTCGTTTACACGCTTGGCTTTTCAATATTATTCTTCAAATTAGCCATCTGATGGTGTTATGTTTTGAACCTGGCCACCAATTCTAAATTGTGCACATTACTTAACTTCAACTTTTGCAATGTGTTAGGGGTGTGATGCTTCAATACTATTGGATCCTACTGGAAATGTGACAACCGAAAAAACAGCAGGACCTAACAGATCAGTTACTGGTTACGATGTTATTGATGAAATAAAGACAACGTTGGAAGATAGTTGTCCTGGGTTGTTTCATGTGCCGACATCGTTGCGTTGGCTGCTAGAGACGCTGTTTCGTACCAAGTAACATAAATCAATTGCAACAAACTTTATTAGATTTATACGTCACGTTGAATCATTTTTTTAAGTGGGATGATGGCATATGTTAGTTGATTTGATTTAATTCACTTACAAAATTTATTGAAACCAAGTTATGTTCAAAACAAATACATTTTTAACGGAATTTAATATTTTGGATACAAATTGGTTTTTAATAAAATTTGTAACAAAATTTAGATAAGAAAAAGAAACTATATTTGATGAATCGATGATTATTTTTAGATATCTGCATATATTACATATTATCATAAAAATAATAAAAAAATTCACACAACTGGTACAGCTATTAATTCTGTAGACTTTTACTTTTTTTTTTCCATTTGAAATCATTATCTTAGTCACAAACTAATTCAAATTAACGTCAATGTGAAGTTAGCCCACTTGATAAATGACACATGTCTCAAGTTCAAACCTAGGCAATAAACGTTTATAATAATTGATGTAAAATATGTGATAACATTAAACTTTTCCGTTCAAAAATGAAAAATACGAACCAAATAGAAAAATCATGGATTTTTAAAATAACCCCCTTTTTTAGACAAGTTCCATTACATGTTCTTGGAATGCTATTTAAAGTACTCATCTTCTATGGGATTATTGTAGTTTCTAGAGGAAATGTGGCCTGTTTTTACCGGAAGAAAGGACGGAAGCGTCTCGTTGACAGCCGAAGTCAGTGTCAATTTACCATCCGCAAACGCGAATTTCACAACTCTCCAATCCCAATTCGAAGCCAAAGGCCTGGATGTTAATGATCTTGTGATACTTTCGGGTATACAACTTATGTTTTCCTAAAGTTTTTGTACATATGGATGCATGCACATGCCTTATACTTGTTTTTTAAGAGCTTCTTTGAGTTATATATCACTATATTTTTGTACTTAATTAGGGGCACATACTATTGGGACCTCACGTTGCGCTTTGGTTTCAAGACGGCTCTATAACTTTACAGGCGTTGGCGATGCTGACCCTTCTCTCGACCCAGCTTATGCACAAACATTGAGGGAAATATGCCCAATCCCTGTGAATGCAAGCAAACCTCTTGAGATGGATCCTAATAGTTCCCTCTCATTTGATTCTGGATACTTTGAAGCTTTGAACCAACATAAGGGGCTATTTGTATCCGATGCAGCATTACTCACGAATACGCAATCCGCTCACATAGCACAAGTTTTGCAAAATCCTAAGGTGTTCTTGGCAAGATTTGCTCGGTCCATGGTACGAATGGGTTCGATTGAAGTCCTTACTGATGGTCAAGGACAAGTTAGAAAAAATTGCCGTGTTGTTAATGATCAATGATGATAACAAGCAGTTCCTTCACATTGTGTTTCCTTTATATGTGTGCATTGATGTTATTGTAACACGTCCATACCAAGAGTGGACTCAAGTAGTAAAGAAAGATATAAAATATATGTAACTAGTATTTTGCCCGCCGCCGCAAGGCGGCGGCGCACAGCGGGTCGAATCGTGTAAAAACACTTAAAGCGTAAAATACAATGCGCTACACCCTAAAACTTAAAGCGTAAAATACAATGCGCACGACGGGTCGAATCGTGTAAAAATACTTAACAAAGCTTAACAGTGTTAAAAATAATCAACACGGGTTTTCTTCCCGCTTTCGGTACGCTAGAGAGTCTTGTTTTTGAACCATGCGACAAGACATAACATGTAAAACATAATGCGCAACATAGAATGCGTAAATGACAATTATAAAGATTGTAAAACACATTGCTAAACACAAAACACGGAAAGCAACTAACGGGGGAGTCGGACGTCGAAATGGGTGGTTTTAACCGTAATCGAACTTTCAGAATAATTATGTAGTATAAATAATGTTATTCATCAACTTTCGAAAGTTGACAGATCATTGTAAATGAAGGAAACCATGACCGAATAAATTAACGCGATTTAAACGCATGTTTTGAAAGCACGCGTCGGATGACAGAAATAATATTAAAATAGCTCGCTTTAGTCGTGATTTAAATTACGAACGTAACCAACTAATTTTTGGAATTAATTGTCGAACCGAAACTAAAACCAAAGCATATTACGTTAAAACGGGTTCGAAAACGCGGTGTTCACCTACCACACCTAACCCTATGTATAATACAATCCAAATATAAAGTGTTTAGCTGTATCCATAAGCTGTTAGAAAATATTTACTTGTATCTCTTGACAGATCATGGTTTAGGCCATTCTTATTCATTAACAGGCGTAGGCCATTGGGAGTGTTTATTGCATTTTTCATTTGGTAAAAGTTCCAACCACCACCTATTCCACCGACAACTTACCCACGTACAAAGCGGTCATCTTGCAATTAAAAGTCACCGCATCCCAAAGTTTCAACCAATATCTCGAATTGAAGTCTTTAGGTCGCTCGGTTTAAGGCCCGACTGGTTGGTCCGCTGGTTCTTGGTTGCGACTACGGGGCTCGGGTCGATGTTAGAATCTGTGATGGTTCGACCTCTTGTTTTGGTTCGTATTTGTTGTCGTGTCAAGCAGCGGTTGTGTTCACCGGAAAACGCCTAGTGGCTTCATGCACTCCGGTCGTTTGCTTCGTGGCGGCAGTGGCAAAATCCTTTACCTCCGTTGCAACTTGCAAGTGGATCCGAGTGAAGGGCACGGTTATAATTTGGTTTCAAAGCAAGGAGAAGCCGGCCATTTCACCGAGTAAACAAAAGGGGGTGCAGGGTTTTTGGTGGGCGACTTTCGTTTTGCCTGTGTCGGCGCCGACGTCAGCTATTTTGTCGACGCCGACATTGTACTTTCATATATAACTAGTTTTTTTGCCGGGCCGCGCGTTGCAGCGGCACGCGGCAAGGTCAAAACGTAGGCTAATACGAATTTATACCGTCAAACAAAAACATACTATATGTGACCCATGTCATATGTAGGAGGTACAAAATAAAGAACAAAAACGTACACCAAATTTACGTTGAAACATAGACAAACACGAAACTTTACGGAAAAGGAGAACTCGATTTTGTATCGATTCTGCACTGTATTACCATCAAGTTAGTTACTATTAAGTATGTTGGCAGCGGAATGATAATAAACGAAATCAAACACAAGAATCTATGGATAAATAGACGATTTTATTGATAATCTATGATTGTACAAAGAGATTGTTCTTCGGTTGTTTTGGTTTGAATACAAAACTTGATAACCGAACAAATATGACATACTATACATATATATACTAAGTTAACCGACACAACTATCTATTGAAACGACGCGTCCGTTTGTTTCGTTTGTTTGAACCGGTGTCTTGTATTAGACCGGTATGTCTTGTGTTGAAGGATGTGTCTTGTTTGTGAATCGTTGCGTCTTGTTGGTGAACCGGTGTGATAGTTTCTGAATCGTTGCGAACCGGTTTTATCTAACTATATAATATCCTACGATAATATATTAATATTACTACATAAATATGTATAACTTATGCTAACATATACTAATCTAGCTTATATATCTCCAATACCCTCCCTTAAGCTAGATTGGGAGAATTTGTATATTGTCTCTTAAAGCGTAGGAATTCTTCATTTGATTTCTTCATATGATCTTGAATGTGATGATACTTGAATCGTACGCCCCGCTTGCATTTATCTTCATTATTTACTTTGATATGTCCATGATGAATCGTACGTCCGGGTTCACGATAGCAATAAAGCTTTTGTTGTTTCTTTTTTCTCTGGTCCATTCTTGGTCTTCTAGATTTTTCGAAATTTCCGTACACAAGATCTTTAAATCTCCTTTCTTTTGTCGCTATTAATTTTTCTCCTCTTGCTAAAATCTTTCTTCCTTTGTCGCTAGATATAGTCACTAAATTTAATCTTCTCTTTCTTTTCTCTTGATTCAACGCTTCCTTCTTCAAAACAGGGACACTCAATTCGTTTCTTTCCAGCGAGGTTCCATTCTCAATTTCTTGTTGTCTATTCCTCAATTTTGTCTTCCATTGTATCCTGTTGTTTTCTTTCCACTGTGTCCCGTTGTTTTCCTTTTCTTCACACTTATTCTCATAATCATAATTGTATCCTATATCTTTTCTCTTGCGTTGATATCGGTTTTCCATCGATTTCTCTATGAACTCTTTATCCTTGTCATGTTCTTCTCGTTCTCTTCTCTCCCTCCTATCGCTCTCATTTTCTCTTTCTCTCTCTTTCAATTTCTTCTTCGCTCGTTCTCGCTCCTTTATAGATTCTTCTTTCCTAACAAATTTCCAAATACATGACACTCCTTCCTTTCTTTCTTCTTTTGCTTCCTCTTTTGATGTTATTACCTCGTCTTTATCTTCGTTGAATCGTTCGAGTTCATATTCTAGTAACACAATTTCATGTTCCAACTCCATTATTGCAATTTCTTGTTTCAATCTTGCAATCGCACGTAATCGTGGACTTATGTAAACTGGACTGCTGTTTGTTTCCCGCCTCATTTCAAATCCGCCTTTCATTTGTTTCTTCTCGGGTTTGCCTTTGTACAATAATTTCCTTTTTCTTATTTGTTTTAATCTTTTGAAAATTCCTTTTTATAAGAATTTTGTGCCAATTATGATATAAATAAAATTAATTTTTGACACAAAAATTCTAATTCTTTTGAATTTTCTTTTGAACCGCGCACGTGATAAAAAAAAATTCGTACAGGAGTGTGCAAGTTTTAACAATATGACAACTTAATAAATTTCCTGTTTGACTTTTGGGGTCAAACGATTTCAAAGAAAAGAAATATAATAATATTATTATGTTCTTTCTTTTCTTTCTTATTGTTTTCCCGCGCAACAGTTTCTTCGAAACAGAAGAATTTTCTGAATCGTTTTTAACAATACGAACGTTCAATGAATGATAATAATTCGTAACCACTGAACAATCGTTCAATGATGATAATAATCGTTGTAATGAATGCTCTGTTCCAAACTACGAATGAATGATAATAAAACTAAGAAAAACAGAGGATTTACAGACGTTTTCTTCCGGTAATTTGATTTATGATTCTTCGTTGAATGACGCGTGAAACTTTCGTGTTCTTGATTGATACTTGGACAGTTTTTTAATGTCGTTTTGTGATGCTCTGTTTTCTGTCCGAATCGTAATAGCCTAATTAATGATTGATTTCGATTGATTCTTCGTTTCTTGGCTCTGATACCAGTTTGTTGGCAGCGGAATGATAATAAACGAAATCAAACACAAGAATCTATGGATAAATAGACGATTTTATTGATAATTTATGATTGTACAAAGAGATTGTTCTTCGGTTGTTTTGGTTTGAATACAAAACTTGATAACCGAACAAATATGACATACTATACATATATATACTAAGTTAACCGACACAACTATCTATTGAAACGACGCGTCCGTTTGTTTCGTTTGTTTGAACCGGTGTCTTGTATTAGACCGGTATGTCTTGTGTTGAAGGATGTGTCTTGTTTGTGAATCGTTGCGTCTTGTTGGTGAACCGGTGTGATAGTTTCTGAATCGTTGCGAACCGGTTTTATCTAACTATATAATATCCTACGATAATATATTAATATTACTACATAAATATGTATAACTTATGCTAACATATACTAATCTAGCTTATATATCTCCAATAAAGTAAACAAAAATAACATGTTTTCAAATAAATAATGAACATCGGGTTATGTTAGATTTAAAATTCGAGTGATGTTAGATTTACAAACAATGCTTTCACTTAAAGTCAAAAATCATACTGAACCTACTTGTTCTTTTCAAAACTGTAAGTCCACTTTTGAAGATTTAGATGAAACATTTGTGTAGTGTTTAACATAGACTTGGTTCACTGCCACCATCTTGATACTCTACCGTCTATACTCTACAGTCACTTATGAAAATAGTCAACAACTGCAAATGAAATTCTAATATATAATCAACAGAATGCTAGTGAAACAGAAAAACAAATTTCAATGAAAGCGCTAGCTCATACATTGAGCACACCTGGCAAAAGGGATGGTTCAGATCGGGTGGCGGCTCAAAACGGAAAAAAGGGTTGTGTTGGTTCGGGTCGGAACATGTTCGGGTCAACACGGGTACGGGTCAAAACGGGTTTCAGGTCGGGTCAAAACGGGTTTCGGGTTGGGTTTAAACTAACTTCAACCGGCTACAAATCCATCCATGCTAATTTTTCGTATGTGATTTACTGGCAAACTAAAGCATATGAAAATGTTCCTAATTCCTATTTCTAGAAGGATAATCCATTTTTACGATGTAGTTGCAACTTACAAAACAAAAAGTAGGATCAACTCCAACACGATACTATGCTATACTTAGAATTTTAATTTTAACTAAATCAAATATCATATTAAGATTACATTATTGAAACATGGACTGAAACCTTAATATCCTACAATTAAACTCCAACCTCCTCCTTTCATATACACCACTCGCCACCGCCATTTTTTACAAACTTCTTTGAAATCCGTTGTTAACAATCATTTCGAAACGAAGGTCGAATACGGAGGTGTAGTGTTTAACACAGACTTGGTTCACCGCCACCACCATTCGTAGTTGTCTCCGACGACAAATGTTGTAACCTCCGACGTAGCACACCTACTCCCTGTCAGCTAGTCATACTCCCTTTCAACACCAGCTGGAGTTACACCACTATTACAAAACACTGCCACTACGGAAACTTAGAACTTGACCATTCGCTTTCATTACTCAGCCACCGCTGTCATTCATCGTTGTTCACCCCTTTCTCTCTCTACGTCTCGGAAACAAACGGAAGGAAAAGATGATTGTTTTACCGGGTCACCTGTCACCGGAGAAGCATTGTAGGTGACCGTTGTTGGCATTGTAATTTCAATGATTTAACGTGGCAGAAATGTAAATTTAACTTTTTTTGTCGGTTGTGCACCGACTTTCTACTTTAAGATATAAGGTAATAAATAAATAAACAAATATATGTTATTTGATAATTTTTTATATGTTAATTATAAGCATTCCCGAACATTTTTAAAATAGTGAATACATAATTTTTTTAGGGGCACAATACGGATTGACTAAAAAAATGACAAAGTAACATAATTCACTAAATATTTTTTTTATATATATATATAAAGATAAAGATACCTCGATTTATTAAGGGCCATGTTATTTACAAATAACATAACACCAAAATTAAGTTTGCACAACCCTCTACGGGCCGTATAGGCCTATACTGCTCGTAGATGGTGTCAGTGCAATAAATGAAGCAACCCTCTACGGCCCGTATAGGCCTATACGGTCTGTAGAGGTGGTTGGTAAGATTGCATTAAACCCTAAACGGCCCGTAATGGTCTCTATGGCCCGTTAGTAGCATACGAGGTGCAATTTATTGAGTGCTTGAAGGAGCCATTTCAGAATTTTTATTTTTATTTTTAATTAATTGAGAAAGATCGCTTTATTTTTATCGTTTTTTTGCGAGCAGGGAACGTTCTTTATTGTTATGATTCAACTAAACCACCTCCTACATATTTATACTAGTTTAGGGGAGCAAAAAACACCAAAAAGTAACAAAAAGCGACCAAAATTCGACCAACGAAAAAAAGACGGTCATATAGCCATTGGTGGCTTCCAATAGTATAAACCGGTTTTTGGGGTTTTTTCGGGGTCAAAACCGGTTTGGGGCGAACCGGAATTTATTAAAAAAAAGGGTCCCAAACCGGTGAGTTAGGTTGGGTCCAAACCGTTTTTTCCAAGGTAGAGCAAGGTCGATTTTCTAGTAGATGACTCCAAACGGATTTTTGTGTACATGTCTAATTGTGGCCCATTCTTACTTCTTTTACCTTTTTTCATTTACCTTGGTAGGAGTGCACAAAACGGGTTTTTTTACTCAAAACCGAGTCCTGGTTTGGTCAACAAAGTCAATACCGAGTAAGAACCGGTTCCTGGTACGTTCAGGTATTTAACCAGTTTGGCTTGCTTGTTTTCGGGTTTTGGCTGGTTCAGGTTCGGGTTTTGACTGGGGAGAGGTAGAACCAGTTCTAATGGTTCTGGTTCAGTTCCTTTTTCTAAACTTGGGTCTGAACTCGTCTGCACTCCTGGTCAGGTAGGGTTGGAAGCGATTCCGGATTGGATCCGAAACCGGATCTTTTGTGCACCTTTACAGCCCAGAATGACTCGTTAAAGGTTAACTATGACCCTAAATGGCCCAACAGGTTATTATACACACCCAAAATGGAGTGTTTTTTAATTAGTTTGCCACATCAAAAAAAATGGTAATTAACACAACTTAAAAATAACTTTTCACTCCATTAGCAGTACAACAATACAACCACAATTTAATAAGGTAATATTCAGTAAAACGGTTTGTTAAAAATGACATCCAACACAATAAAGGTCCAAATCGCTGTCCACATTCCATACATCATAAAAGGATTCAAACAACATATCGGTAAGTGACATAACGACCCGCTGTCTCACTTGGCCTAATAATTTTCACGACCTGTCCACGTTTTAGCCCGTAATATCTAGCAACCGGGTCACTGACTTGAATTCGAGGTAGCTGCAACAAGATATAATAGACACAATCACGAAATTTGTTTAAGTGATCAAGGCCAAGAACAAAAACGAAATATAAACCGACCTGTGTTTCTTTTACGGTGTATCTCTCAAGTAATGTTTTCTTCTCTTCGTTTGTAAGTACCTGATGTTCGGGGACAAGAACGTGGTTTTTTACGTTCACCAACAACTCTGCTTCCTGCAGTTAATACATCAACAGGCCAATCGTGTTATATAAATGAGCCAATTCAAGTTTGCATTTTATTCTTAAGTGTAGTTAAACATGTTAATTATGAAGAAGAAGAAAAAAACTTTGAAGGAAATATGTCATATGGATTGATGGGTGAAGGGTAGAAAGTCATCAAGGTAATTCAGGTTTACATTTTAATCACAAGTGGTTGAACATGTAAAATATGAAGAAAACAGAAAAGAACTTTGAAGGAAACAAGTTGTATGGATTGAAGGGTAAAAACTAGCCTAAAAAGGTACTCTTAATTACTTATTGTACATGAAAACGGTCCGACTATTAGTTAATAAGTACAATTATCAACATCATGTATCATGCACTATTATTATCAAAAGACAGAGTGTTGAGAGATCGGCCCCGCTTGAAGCAAACTTTAAGATCAATCATTTTAACCACAACCCATTTTGACCTGGCATCCAACTCACTGGTGTTACCTTTTTACCAATATTAACTTGCATAAGCGAACTACTACTTTCTAGTATCTTTTAAAGTTTTTCTTTGTGCTCCTCTACATTACTTAGAAGAGAAAGTTGTTGAATTTGGTAGGAACTGGTTATCCAAAATCTCCTCTTTTTATAAAACCTCAAATTAGTTAGGCTATGATATCCTAAAGATAGCAAAAATAGGTTTTGAGTGTATCCTTAAGAAGACACTCTGGATGGGAAGTTTAGTGAATTAATGTTTTCTATGTTGGCACAAATATTTACGACTGAACACATCAACATGCAGGAAAAGCTTGCAGATTCACATTGTAACTTCTATGAAAAAAGGTGAATCAACCACCCCATACAACACTATGTTAAGATAAATTGCAGAAGTTACTTGAAGAATCGTTACCTGGAAAACTTCCAAGTGAAATTTCGTTGATATCTCACTAATGCATGTTCTGGCAAAAGGAGTGAGATTTTGCTGCACAACCAAGATTCCCCGGGTAACATTCTCTGACTTCATACGGTTTATATAATTCTTTATTGTCTTAACTCCAACTTTTGCTTCATCTGGAAAGAAGACATAGATCTGAGATATAAACACGTAAAAACAGAAAGTTAGATGAGGAAGGAAATCATAATCTTTTAAATTTGAGGAATTTTTGTAAGCAAGGTAACGCGCATGTTTACAAGAACCAACACATGAATCTTTCAAAGAAGTGAAAGAACAAAACAAAGTACAGGACAATTTTATTTGAAGCAACCAATGACGCATACAATATAATACTCAGAAGTCTCTAAAGGGAGTTAATCACGAATCACGATAGTCACAAAAGGTTAAAAAAAATTAACATAAACAAAAACGTGCACTAACGAAGGGTATCGTTAAGCAAAGCAAATACTACCCTTATTCTGTAAATACAAATATTGCTTCATTACTTAGCATGGAACTCATTACAATGCTTTTTGTTCCAAATCAACTATTCAGTCTATGAGTATCATGTTTGATATATCGGTTACTACAAACATAACCGATAACGATGATTCTTAACGTAACATAACCCACAACTACTCGATTAGGATACACAATATGCTTCCTGATTCTTGAAGCTTTTAGTCGACCCCAATTAAAAACAGGATAGTGTTCCCATGTGGCCCTGAGCATCCAGCCACAAGTTTTGAAGTGCTTCCCTATTTTGCAGCTTTTGATCGACCCCAAATTGGACACAGCAGTGTTCCCGTGTGGCCCCGAGCTTCCAAATTCCACCCTCCCGATTTTATACCGTGTAGTACCCTTACAGGGAAATGAGGGCTGCAAATGCACCTTGCCAGTAGACACACACTCTTTTCTAATCTATCAACACTCTTCACCAATAAAAAAAAACATACAACCCCTAAAACACCACTGAAATAGATTGATACTCATAGAGCCATCAACATAGTTAAACACAAACCAATATCCCTAACAGTAATCACACAAAACCAATTGTATAAACAAATAGCAAAACAGATATGTCATATGTATATGAAAATATACTCAGAAGTCTCTAAAGGTAGGTAATCACAATAGTCGCAAAAGGTAAGAAACTTTTTAACATAAACGAAAACATGCACTAAGAAAGGGTACCACTAAGCAAAGCAAAAACTAACCTTCTTGTGCAAATACATTTAGAGGTTATTTGGTAGCCTCTTAATGATTCCATTAAGAAGCTACCTCTGAATCAGTCAAGGAGGTAGCTGGTGTTTGGTTCACTTAAAATACACCTCTAATGGTTCATAAAGCCTCTTAATGGATAAGTTCTAGAAACCCAATGATCATTCAGGGGCTGTTCGGCAACCTCTACGGCAGAAAGCGCTGAGGCATTAAGAGGTCTGGTTAGGTAAGAGACTCTAAACCAGTAAGAAGTCAGGCTTGGCTTGGCCTCCTCACTAGTTGGTGGTGGGTCGAGGACTCGAGGAGTTGGTGCATGAGCAGCCAGCTAAGGGTTATGAACACAGGCAAATGGATAAAGCGGTAAAACTATCAGGCTACCAAACATCCCCTTAATCGGTTAGGCCTCTTAATGTTATGTTACCAAACAGCCCCTCAATTGCTTCATTACTTAGCATAGAACTCATCACTAATAAGCTTTTCTTTCCAAATCAACTAATTATTCAGACTATTACTACAAACATAACCGACAACAACGACTCTTAACCAAACACATCCCCCAACTACTCAAAACCATATATGAACATAAAAATTTTGACACAATCACAAAACAAAAAACAGTACCTGTTCAGAGCTATCATTCTTCATAGACTTACTAATAACCAAATCCTCACGCTTCATATGCTCCCCATACTTCTGAACAAACTGTCTTCTATCCATCTCCAGTTCAAAATCTCCAACCAAATAATTCCTGTCCTTCAACATCTCCATCACTGTCTTCCTTATCCTAAACAGCCTCTTTATTTCATCCTCGGACAACGACGTCGACATCGTTACGTTTCTTGCTTTTTTTTATCTAGTCAAAACAAAAAAAATGATATTATTCGAGGTTAATATGACATAATAATAAAAAGTATGCTGATTAATATATTTGGAAAATTGTTTTGATAAGAAGATAAGTTACCGGAAGTTAATTAGGGTTTAGTAGCGGCGGAGAGGGAAGTCGGTGACTGTGGGAAGATTGGTTGTGTGGAATTGAGGTTGCGGGGTTTAAATGTTTTGACTTGTTGGTAAATATTGGTTGAGAAAGTTTAATATGATACTTTGCACCCTCAAGTTTCATTAATTTGCAACAAAACCCCAAAAAAATTTAGGGGGTGTTTGGTTCGCGGAATGTGTAGGAATTGGAATTGGAATCCCTATGGGAATTGGAATTTGAATTGGAATGTGATGGATTCCTTTGAAATCAATAGATGTGTTTGGTTAATAAATGTACTAATGTAATTGGAATTTAAAAATACCTAAAATGGCAAAATTAGCCCTAGTTACTAAGCATAAGTCAAAAGCTTTAAAATAACTATCTTAAAAAAAAAAACAAGTTTTAACAAAGCATTGGCTGTTCATTTCCTTTCTATGTGACATGCTTACCATGCGTCTATTGTACAGTTCATTTCTCCGAACTCTCAAAAAAGATTATGCCGTTCACTTCCTCGTCTTAGCTCGGGCTGCACCACGCGGTGCTGTCTAACTAAACATATCTAAATACTTTGCCATTTAGATAATGCTTAGTTGAAAAAATTTGTCTTGGGAGCAAAAATAGACAAGTTGGTTTGACAGGCCAGACTTTGAACCCGCTACGTAACTGATCTAGTATAGGTTAGGGGAACACTTTCCCCTCTTAAACCGGGTTATGACCCGAAACGGTTTAGGTCAAACCAATTTGACTCCATAATGTAAAAACCGATTCGGATTAGAACTGAACCAGTTTATATAAAATAAAATTAAAAAAAACTCTGGTTTTATACACCTCTAAATCTTTAATGTACTCTGTTTAACAGAGGCTGGGCCAAATCTATCTACGAGACTAACCATACTGTTTAACTAGTTTGGAAAAGATGGTGAACGGCCATATAATTAATATCTTTCACTTCAGGTATGCAAATCATACTGTTTACCATACCTGCATCCACTTCAGGTATCAGGGCCGTCCCGAGAATGATAAATGACTTTTGGGCCTCGGGCGAGACAAAAAATTTGGGCCCTCTATCTATAATATAAACTCATCAATTATATATTATATATATATATATATATAAAAACCAAGATACGACCATAATTGTTAGTTTGCTGGTGTTATGCATGGAAAAAAGTTGATTGGTTTATTACAATGAGGGCAAGTTCCCCTGTTTGTTTGCTGGCATATCAAAGTACGTTCTAAACTTCAACCGGACTAATGTTTTAAATCATATTCAAACTTTCTTTGCTTATATTTAAGGCCAGAGAATGGGACTTAACTCCAGCTAACCTTGTTGAAATACAAAGCAACACATGGCCTTTAAGATTTTTCTTGCCTAAAACGCTATTGTTTTTGTTAAGAGGTAGGAAATGCACAGGTTGCGTAACGAGTTAAAACAAGTTGGGTTGACCCAACACACTTTTATTCCCAAATTTTTATTTCTTTTATAACAATTAGTAAGCTTGTTGGCCATCTTAATATAGTAAATCACAGCCTTGTGATTGAGAAGGAAAGCTTTCCTAGTAATAAATATAAATCACACATCAAACTAATCAAAGCCTAATTCACAAACAAACATCAAACTATCAAAGGCGTATGCCTAATTCGTAATTCATTAATTCTAGTTTCTAAATTTTAAACGACTAAAACAAGAATTCAAATTGCAAACCCTAGGTTGATTTTGTGAAATAAGAATGCAAAATTATTCATCAAAACAAGTTAACTAAAAAAGAGTGCAAAGTGCAAACCTTATGATTTTGATGTAGTTGTTGAACATACAACCCAACAAGGCAAGAATGAAGAAGAATCAGACAATCAGTAGAGATGGAAGGCCACAGAAAGCTGCTGCTGTTGCTGCTGCTATCGAAAATGAAGCTGGAATTTGGTTTAGGTTATTTTGATTGGGTTTAAAATCTGGAATTTGGGCCCTTTAAAATCTGGATTGGGTTTTAAATATACCTGACTTTTAGTATATATAGTGAAAATAAAAGTTCGGGCCCTTGAACATTTGGGCCTTGGGCCGTCGCCCGGGTCGCCCAGGCCCAAAACCGGCTCTGCTGTCAGGTATCCAAATCTTTTTCTCTTCTTTTCAGGTATCCACACGGGTACTGGCTTACTTTGTTTAACAGAGACGGGTTGTTATAAGTCCTGGTGTTAGACCATAAAAATAATTATATAAGCACCTTGCGCCTCGGTGTTAGACCCTAGGCTTCTCGCTTTTTAAAACCAACTAGTTTCAAACGGTCTGAACCAGCAAAAAAAAGAGTGTAAACCGCCCGAAAACAAGTCTATAATAACCAAAAATGGCCTGGACGGCTGGACCGAACTGGCCTTGCGCCTAGGCGACATACTCACCCTTTGCACCTTAAGCTATGCAGTTAAAGTCTAAAACAAGTCTAACTACCTAGATCCTGTCCAAGATTTTTTAACAACATAATATCATATCATATCATAATTCATAAATCATAACATCAAGTCATCAACAATCAAGAAAATGACGCTCTTTTAACTATTAAATACATAAGGTGTCGCATCAATCGAAATAGACCGCATCATAGAAGTACAATACTCGATGCGGGCATCATCGAAATGCATATCTCGATGTGATCTCATCACCACATCACATTATGCGCGCATATCATAACCAAGCTATGCAGTTAAAGACGCCAAAGGCGTACCCCTAGGCACCTAAATCGGGCTAGGTGCAGCAAACCACCTTGAGTGCAGCAAGGCGCAAAAGCGCATGAACCGAGAAAAAAACGACCTGGACTGGGAAAAAAAACCTGCCTGATCCAGCCAAATCTAGTTTCAAACGGTCCGAACCAGCCAAAAACCAGCCTAAACCACCCGAAAACGAGCCTAGAACTAAAAATGTCCTGGACCGGACTGCCCTTCGTACCTTGAGCCTTTAACTACCTTCGTATCATAACATAAACAATCAAGAAAATCAGTTATTTTTCGAAGCCAACATCACCCCTCCACTCACACGTACAAACCAAAACCAACCAATAATACGCCGATTAAGAACCCTAATTCGAGATTTCATATCATAACAAACCAATCATTAATACGTCAATTAAGAACCCTAACTCGAATCAACAGATAACAATGGAGATGAGAAGGATGCTAACCTTTCTACAAACAACAATGAAGTAGAATGATGAAGAAGATAAGAAGATGGAGACGAACTTTGTACAAATATGAATGGAGAAAACCCTAGCTCGAGATCTTGAGGGAGGCTGAGATTAACGGAGGTGGAGAAACCCTAGCTTAATGAGCTGGAAGATGAGGATGATGGATATAATGAGTCGTTAAAAAAAAAGAGGGGCATTTTAGTCCGTTCAAAAAAAACAGGGGTATTTTAGTAAGGGTTCTAGGTTTCATACACCCTGTGACGTCACATTCTAGGGTGTGACATCATATTTTGGGGTATGTGGCAGCTTCTCAAAGGTTGTATAAATGGATATTAATCTTCATCTAACCTGTTGATTTGGGTGCAATCTACTCGTCTAGTCATGCGGTAGGATGTTCAAACATGCTTCATAACAATTGGCTACATGCCATGGAGGCATGGATATTTGAAAATGAGTTATAGGAAGAGTATGTCCTACGAATATTTAATTATGAGGCTTGACAGTTGCATGTGTTATGACATACGATTAGGAGCCATGACCATTGGCTACGTCCCACGAACATTTGGCAGCAGTGGTGATTGGTTACTTTCTACAAATATCTAGCCATAATTCATGGTGAGATGGTTATGTCCTACAAACATTCGGCCATGATCAATGACACATGGTTACGTAACTTTCCACATAAATAGGGTGTCACAAAAGTGTTTGGCCATTTATCCCTAACTTTAGCTGATTTATAAAGAGACTAAAGAGGTAAAGAGTGCCACAAGGGTACCCAAGTGTAAGCCCTACACGATAGTTTCTGTCGCTTTGAACTGAATCAGTTTAATAGTACCTATGTAATTTAACTTCGTTTTAAGACACCTAAGAAAATCTATCTATAATACAATGATACAACTCTTGACATATAGACAAGTAGTTATTTACTATTTTGTTCCTCGATCTTATGATATTAATAAAAATATGAAATATTTTCAATAACAATAATATTTAATGACATAAATAATACAAGTATACTTTTTTTATCTATAACATAATACATAATATTTATTAATTAGTTAAATTTAAAATTTAAATTCTTTTATTTATATTTTTTAATAATACGTTTGGTATTTAGTAATACATATTGGTCAGGTCGAGTCGGGCAGCATATCGTATCATAGCAGGCCACATAAAAAGAGTTATTTTAGTTCAAGTCAAAACGTGTAAAAACATTTTCGGGTCTATTCAGTCACATAGTATTTAATATTTATTAAGTAATTCAATTTATTATTTTAGTTTTAAATTTCTTTTATTAATTTTACTTATGATAGTAAGTTTGTTATTTAATAATAACTAGATTTTTGTCGTAGGTTGCGCTTTGCGATGGCGGCCTCTTAGTTGTTTAAAGCTGTGTGACACAATATGTGATGTGTTAACTATAAAAACTCGTATTTCAACGTGTCATCTCTAAGTCAGTGTAACCTATTTAATAATTGCAGTTAAAGTGTACGATGATTACATTAACGTGTGGTGCCCGCACGTGACATTACACATTTTTGACTTCGTTACACACATTAGTTCGTGACATTAACGTTATTAGACATAGGTAAAAAAAATGATGTCTCTGTCATTGCGGTGTAAGGTTCTAAAAATAATTTTGACATTAACATGGTTAGCATAGATAAAAAAAGTATAATAATGTGACGCACATTACGATGTAAAGTCGTAAAAATTATTTAAAAAAAATGAGTTATCAAGTTATAAGTGAATGTGTAACTTACTTAAAGATGAAGGTTAATAGTATTTGATGTCAAAAGTTTGAGGGCGTGAAGTGAAAAACAAAACCTTATAAGTAGAAGTATAAAGGCTAGAATTGTTATTTAGTAGAAGTATAGGGGTTAGAATTGTTATTTATGAAAGTTGAGAGTACAGGGGCTAAAACTGCCAAACTTAAAAGTAGAGGTCACTTGGTAAATTAAAAACACCACCGACCATGATATTTAAGTTATTATACAATACGTGGTGGTTAATAAGACATATTGATTAGGTAGGGTGGGTAGCATGAGGTGACATAACATGTAACAAAAAGGGTTATTTTGGTTCGAACAAAAATGGGTACGAGTCATAATTAGTTGAACTTAATATTTTAATTTAAATACCTTTTATTCACTTTTATTTTAATAATATGTTTGATATTTAATAATAAGTATTGATCGAGTCGAGTCGGCTAGCATGTCGCACCAAGAAAGGTCACCTAAAAAATGGTTATTATTATTTGGTTCAATTCAAAAGGGGTTTGAGTCAAAATTAGTTTCAGATCAAAACAACTCACATAATATTTATAATTAATTAATTCATTGAATTTAGTATTTTATTTTTAATTTTTTATTCATTTTTCTTTTAATAATACATTTGTTTTTAATAATATGTATTAATTTTTTCTTTTGATAATACGTAGGGTATTTAATTAGTCGTATTCATTTTTTTT
>CM061229.1:6718280-6779034 GCA_030844895.1 Ambrosia x helenae
TATCACTATTCGAGACAAATTTCTAACTTCTAGGGACACGCTAGATCCCAACTCCAATTGCAAAATCTCATCTTCAAATATACCACATCACACATATTCATCGGATTATAACTACCTCTCCTCTATAACTACTGACATCGTTTTGCAAGTTTTTCTACCATTATACATTGCCGTGGTATTCTTTAAGTATCGGTTTAGTTCGTTACAGTACCAATACGATACATGCATGTTAGTTGCAAATTTAGGCATATTTTATAGCATTATATCACTCTCTTGTTACCACATATCATGCATTTAGCATATAGTTTTCATCATTATTTTCTTAAACACTTGTTTATGTGGAATGGAATCTACTTTGGTTGTTTTTTGTTGATTTTGTATTTGCAGATGTGTGCAAATGATAATGAGCATTAGATAGATTGATTGCGATTATGAAGGAAACGATGCGAAATAATTGTGGATGAGAAAGGGTTCAAAATGAAATTATTTCGAATTGCAATCATATTACTTAAAGGATGTTGGGATGTAATAAAGAATCTAGAGGAACTCATGAGCTGATATATTATATAGACATCAAGTTAACACATGGAGCTTTTATCTAATTGTGAGTTGATTCCTTTAAATTGATATGGAGGTGAATGCATTAGATGGAAGTATGGAAAAATTGTGGAGACCAAGGATTGAGAGTAACAAGTTTCAAGTCATGTGGACTTCAAAAGTCAACATATCAACAACATTAAATCAGTTGGATTTATATGTCATGAATCCCGAAAGAATTAAAAGAAATAGTTGGCCGATTAAATTGGGCAGCCCACAAGCTTAGGAAGGGGGGACCATCGAATTGTTGGAGTATATGGGATAACAATCTTGGTCGAAAAAAGGGAGAATTGATTTTGGGGGAAGCAATTAGAAGAAGCAAACAATTTAGGTTTTTGGCTTCATATGTGTTTTAATTTAATGTTTTGTTTCTCATTATTTTCGTTTGTTTTAGTCATGTCCGACTAGAACTTTTTTATTATGGTATTAACTTTCCTCATCAAACAGTCGTATAATATTCTTCGCTAAATCATCACTAATCTTACTTAAATTGAAACAATCAAGATCAGGCCGAACGTTTAACCCTCGTGAAACTTTTTTTGAAAAACGTACGCACTTCTCGTTAGACAATATCCGGTTTAGACACCCATTCACAGTTTATCAATAGCCCCGGAATAGAGTTCCACACTCTACGTTTATTAATAATCCCATGAAAGAACCGAGTATTCTCGTCGCCCTCTTTCGCCCACTGTATCCTAGATTTTTTCCTAAGATCTTTGGACTTGAAAACTTCCAACTCTTTTAATCTCGCATTAGCTTCCTCAAACACCCACTGTTCGGCCTCCGAAAAATCCCGTTCTTCAATTATGCTATCCAGGATTCAAACATCTTGAACCAAACTTTCCTCCTCCTCACACTCGGCCTTAACAATCGACGCTTTCCACTTCACAATTGCACTTCTCAACACCTTCAAATTGTTCATAAAGCACACATCAGGCGCTCCATGTCCACGAAAATCTGAACATGTCTTAGTAACCACCTCATCAAAACCTTGTCTATGTAACCAAGAATTCAAAAATTTGAACAGTTTCGCTCTGAAATTCTGGTCTTCCACCTTCAAGATTAAAAGACTATGATCCGACTTGTCTCTAGACAACGCTCGATATTCCGCACTCGGCCATTCTGAAAGAACACTCCAAGACACAAAAACCCGATCAATACGACTACACTTATTACCGACATAAGTGAATTTGCGGCCCTTTAAAGAATACTCATGAAGCCCACTATCTTCCAAAAAGTTGTTAAAAACATTAGTAGTGGCCACATTAAACTTAGAATTCCTTCGCTCTCCTCTGTCCCGAACACAATTAAAATCTCCTCCCATGATCATGTAACCATTAAAGTTCACAATAAGCCGTTTTAAATCCTCCCACAACACCTTCTTGTCCCCCACCTTCTGAGGAGCATAAACGTTAATAAATAAGAAATCTTTCCCACCGTATTTCACAATCCCCCAAATAGAAAATAAATATCGACTCTTAACCACCGAACTTCTAACGAACCGCTTAGAGTCCCAAAGAGACACCAACCCTCCCGATCTACCCGTCGCTTAAACCCCTTCCATACAAAAATCTCCGTTACCCAATATTTACCCATATCCACTCCAACCAAAGAAGAAAACTGTGTTTCTTGTAACATCACAAACTAACATCATTATGAATCCTAATTTTACGATTCCAGTCGCCTTTTTCATCACTCCCCAACCCATGAATATTAACAAAAATTACATTCATTTATCAACCAATTGTGAGCCTTCTTTAATGACCTCCTTAGTGATTGCTTCTTGAAAATTATCTATATTCTCGGACCTAACGCCTTCACCAAAAGGATAGTTTCCTGGACTTCGTTGGTATGCAATGCTTCGACATCAATATTATTCGGCCCTTCTAACCCCTCCTCATCTACCTGACTAACATTAACATTATCCTCCACCTCCGCATCGACTCCTCGGTTTAAATCGGGATTTAGAAACTCCACCGCATGTCGACCTTTTCATTTTCATTACTTGGCGTCTAGAATTCCGAAAAATAAATCTATCAATATCAAATATATTAGACGCATCTCTTTGTCGTTTCTTTGGCCTGTCCTGTCCCAAATTCGAAGGAGACTTATCAACATCCAACTTCTTTCTAGATCTCCTACTCCTTTTATGCTTCGATTTAGTCACCTCAGTTCCTTCCTTAAAATGATTAGAAAACATATCCTTAATATTCATGTTATTCCCATCCACTGAAACATTGGTCAAGGGGTCAATCCCATCATTCAAAGAATCAATCCCATTACTCGGCTATACCACATCATTCCCCACCAACTCCCCATCCTCCATCCTGATAACATTTTCCTAGTCCGTAGCTTTCATCGACACGCCTATATCCACCTCTTCTATATCCTCCCCTATATCCACCAAAGAATCTGGAATCCAACCCGCCACCTCCTCCTCAACTAGCACTTTAAAAACTTGGTCTTGCCACTTCAATGAACAATTATGAAAAATACGATCAACAGACTTTGAAACAACACCAACACAAGCATTACGAAAAATCATTCCCCTCCTCTTCAAATAAAGCCGATTGAATAACAGTACCAAACTTCGAAGCAATCACATCAAAGACTTGAGGATAGGACAATGTCAAAGGAACGCCAAACAGTTTTAACCAAGCGACTCTCTCATAATCCAAATTTTGACCCCGCCACGACTCACACCTCTCAAAAGCCAGCATCCACGCTTCTTTATTATCCAAAAACACCTCCTTCTCTTCAGAGCTTTCGAACACAAGTAAAACAACAAATCCTCCTACAAACCCAAAAAAAATTAGTTTAGATTAGTTTAGTTATTTCTTTTTGTTTAGTTCAGTACTACTCGGTTTTTCTTGTTTTTGACTGTGCAGATCAGTTTGGGGATCTACAATGAAAAGAGTTTATTCATCATGCATAGGTTGCAGTAATTTAATTCACACGCGTTATGATTGCCATGAGTTTCAAAAAAAATTGAAGACAACTGAAGAAGAGTATATGAGTTGGATGTTTATTATGATGATGTGCAAGATTATTATCCAACTTGGGAAGATTATTGTCAAAACAACAAGGATCATTATGCTGAGTCTAATCGAATTTATAAGAGTTCACAGGCGAATATGCAACATTTGTCAAGTTACCATGAGGGGTATGATGATTATCCCCATGAATACCCTCAGGTAGCATACGAGGAGGTTAATCAAGATAGCCAAGGGGATTATGATGGGTACTCGAACCAACAGACAAACTATTGGGATCAATGTCAGTACCTTTATCAGATACAATATAATGTTGCTAACTTGTATGCCAAGGCGTTTAAAAAGTTTTATCAATGTGAGGACGAGAACATCATTCAAATGGACTTGCTTGTGTCTGAAATTGATAAATTACTATCAATAGGCTACATGTCAGATCAACTACGAGTGGACTACTTAAGTATGAAATGTGAAGTATTGTTGAAGAAAATACAAGTAGAAGAGTCCATCTCACCATTATCTGATGATATCACAAACCATTCTCGGTTTGGGGATGAGGTTGTGGAGATTAATACCACACCAGTTCCCCTATTTGTTGAAGAGCCACGAGTGGAACAAGCTGTTGTTGGTGATGAAGGTGTTGCAAGTCTTTTTAAATCTGAAATTGTACGTTTAAACTCAATTGAAGACTTAGCATTTCTTGAAGACCTGGTGGCTGAGGTGATCCAAGTTTCTCATCAAGCTCCTCCCGTATTGATTATTACACCCAACAAAGTCGGGGATGAGGCTTTGAGGACGAATATTAGGAGGGTGAGATCACAAGATATTGAGCATGTGATCATGAAACGGCTCCACTGCAACATCTACTCAAAATACATGCCAATCATCGTTAAGCTGGCGTGGATATGTCACGTTAACTACCAAGCCTATGTTGGAAATTCAGTAGGCAAATGTTCCTTGAGACCACCATGAATGAACATCAGATATGATTGTTGTTTATTTTGTATATTTAGTTGTTTTATTTATTTTTATTTTTATGTTCGAGTGTGTTCGAGTCTGTTTTATTTTTTGTTGGAGTCATGGGATTGCTTGTTATGATTTGAACTACAAGAATAGATTGCCCTGCCCATACTCAATCTCCATTCGGGCAGGGACGATCTGGAAATCACTAAATATGTTTGCAGGTATCCAGGTTTGTTTTACTGTTGTATTTTATTTTTATTTATGCTTTATTTTATTCCTAGCTCACATTGAGGACAATGTGTGGTTCAAGTGTGGGGGCGGGGAAATTTCATTTTTATTTATTTTTAAGTTTTAAAAAAAATCAAAAAAATTTGAAAATTGAAAATGTCTTGAAAATTGTTCCTAAAAAAGCATTCTAATCAGATATAAAGCAGCTCTTTCAGTACATACTAGTTTGTTGATTGTTTTGGCAGTAGATCCTTAGTCATGGTCTAGTTTGTGAAAAGTTAATATTAACCATTTTTAGCAGCTACATTTAAGGAAAAAAAGTTTAGAATTGTCTAACTAGGTTTAACAAGCTATTGGTATTAAATACTTGCTCACATCGGTAACCCATTTCCCCACTTTTGTGAGTTCTTGAGCCTACTAGATGATAGGTTGATTCATGTATATATATATATATATATATATTTATATTCATTTGTTGAGAGTAGGCCAAATGTTTCTCTGTTGCAGAACTTGTGTAATTTGATACATGTTGAGGTTGTAGACTATATGTGCACGTACATGACAAAGGCGATTTAGGATTCCCCTTTTTGTTTGACACCTTTTATTTGTTTTTGTGTTTACCTGTTTACCTAAAATCACATTGTTGAGTCTATACCCTTTCGTTTGTTAAACCTATAAAGTTACCCAAATCGATGACATCCATTGTGTTCTATGTTTATGTTCAAGTGTTTGATCTATTTTAAGTTCTGAAGAAAAGAAAAAGAAAAAAAAAAGAGAAAAAGAAAAGAAAAAAATAAAAGTATACGTTATGGGTCAAATATGTCCAAAGTTGTGTGTTATTGTGATTTGTGAATAAGGATTGTCAATCATGTTGGTCTCACCATTTTATTTTAGCCACTTCTAGCCAAATCTATCCTACCTTTACCCTAAGCCCAAAACCCATAAGTCCTTTAGATACGTGAATTGTCAACAGTTGAGGTGTGATTGTTATACAAGCCTATGATAACAGAGTTACATGTGTGGTTTTGAGTGAAAAATACTAGCTCATTACTTGCTAGTCCAGATATTAAACCGAGTGGAGTGAAAATTTGTGAGGGGTGTGTTGCATGAAAATAAAAACCTGAAGCATGTTACGCTTAGTCGGGTTAATTCTGTTTTTAAATGGAAATCAATTTGACTTGCTGAATTAACACATCTGATGCGGATCTGTAGATGGGGTACGACTTTGGACCTTAGCTAAGGTATGATGGGGCGACATGTGTGCTAGTCTGTGATAATGTCTTGTGCATAGTGAATATATATAGATAAGTTTTTTCGAGACGAAAAAACATAAGTGTGGGGTGTGATGTGTTGTCAAACGCATCATATTTATTTGATAGTTTTGTATACTTTTAAGTCTTTTATAGTGTGTTTTTAATATGTCTTAGTTATTATTTAGTGTTACTGTGTGACAAGTATTCGTATGCTAAATAAAGAGAAAACAAGCAAAAATGATTCAACTAAGCTAAAAAGAATGTTCGGATAATAGTGGATGGTTAATATCATGTCATTTATAAATGATTGCGAAAATACAAAACAACGAAAGAAACATATTTTGAGTTCAATTTGAATCAAATGAAATTGATTGAATATTAATTATATTAATTAATCTTATGGTTGAACTATTATGAATTACTAGTGGGTTTATCCGCGCGTTGCAGCGGGAGCCACAAATGGGTTGCAATACAATATTATGATACTTAGGGTTTTTTGCAAGTTACGCAAAAAGAATAGAAATGTGCACACTATGTTTTAACAAGTATTCGTAGAAAGAAAAGAAAAGAAATGTGCACCGCCACTTACAACTAATTTCACCACAAAAACCATGTACTCATTATTGAACAAATCTTAATAAACCAAAGGTATATTACCGCAACAGACCAATATGAACATAAACATCACTCTTGTGTAAGTTTTCCGGTCATTGCATATCTACATAACCGTGCCATTGAAGACACCTTGCTAAATGATAAAGTTCATTTACATGACAAAAGCATGTCGTAATAATATGATATTGTATAAACTATCATATGAAAGTCATTGTCCATTTGGAAATTAAAAGTTTTGATTTTGTAAGTTTGTAATTGACTTGCCCAACTTGACACAACAGCTAAAAAATTGCCCAATGTAGCCGGTGAGTCGAACCATCCCGTCCACTTTGCCGCTGGGTAGACGCATATATATGAAAAAGGTTTATAATATAAGTATTATTATGGCAAAGTTTTAAAATTCATACAAGTTTAGTTGAGATAAGAGTATTCATTGTGGTAACATAAATTATTATATTTCATCGCCATTATATAAAATTTGTTAAAAAAATATTGATATCCCGTGTGTTTATTTAGTTTGAGTGAGTTCCATTTTCATGTAAAGAAACCCTTGGTATGTCATCTTAACTTTGGACAATTTGAACATATTTG
Source organism: Ambrosia x helenae (assembly GCA_030844895.1). NCBI lineage: Eukaryota > Viridiplantae > Streptophyta > Magnoliopsida > Asterales > Asteraceae > Ambrosia > Ambrosia x helenae. Next base: position 6,725,518 of record CM061229.1, read on the forward strand.
CCTATGCCTCCTTCTTTATAATGTATTATAGATATGGAGAGAGGCTATTGTACAAAGGCTCCTTAAAATACAAAGTGTAAGAAGAAATCCTGACCATCGATCTGTGTTTTAATAAAAATCATCCTAAATTAATTACCCACGCTTGTTTTTAGGCTGTAAAAGTTTACAATCCATCCTGATTCTCCTCCTCACAACCATCCACCATTACTGGATCTTCATCATCAGCACCGTTCAACTAACCTCCGACCACCATCAAAATCATGCGACCTGAATCTTATTACAACAATCGCAGGTGAAGGGAGGGAAATCTATAAGCTTACAATCATCAACAGAACATTGTTTACCAAGATTTGGGATTGCCGGTGTACCCATTTTCAACCAAGCCAATCAATATTGTTTTGCAATTCTCATTTCATAACAAGCGATCAATCGATTTGCTCTGAAACATGCTAAGTTTTTTTAAACAAAATAACAGAGGATTATACAGATGTTGAAAAATACTCCAAAATAAAAGAGTAACCATCTAAAGGTAAATAAATAAGATGAAATGAATAAACGTGCGCTATCCTTGTAAAAAACTTTTATGAACGCAAGTTCTGTTTTCAAACAAAAAACAGAGCATGGTTAAATATAAACAGAGCTACAAAAAAACTAAAAATGCACCCATAAAACACACTAATAAAAACAAAAATGCACCCATAAAATCATAAAATGCATCCATAAAAATCATAAAACGCACCCATAAAAATCATAAAACGCACCTTCATCTCTCAAAGGCAGAACAACAAAATAAGCACTCAAAGACATGCACCCATAAAACGCACTCATAAAAACATAAAACGCACTCATAAAATCATAAAACACACCCATAAAAAAATCAAAAAGCACATGCTACCTTCATCGTCATTTTTATGTAATCACCCATAAAATCATAAAACAAACATTCATCTTCATATTCTTATTGATCATCAAAAATCTTCTTCTTCTTTTTCATTTTGTTCACTACCTAAATGATCGTTGTTTTTCAGTAAACATGTAGACTTGATGTTGACCCGATAGTTCTGGTGAGTGACGTTCTAGTCATTATTCAACTTCTCCGGTAAGTTTCAGGTGCTTACATTCTCGAATTCTTCATCTATCGCATCCGTGAATGGATTCAATTGTTGCAGAAGCCAAAAACATTGTCGAAATCTGAATCGTTGGGGTTTTGATTCAACTGATCATGTTCCACTATTAAGAATTTGGAATCTGTGAATGGATTCAATTGTTGCAGAAGAACGTGATTTACTTTGCCCTAGAATTTGACTACAATTGGGTTTAATTAGGTTAATCATGGTTTGGTTAAATTGACAGCTGGAAAATTTGTGACTTGCCATTGACGACGAGGCGAGCCTTGTACCGCTCCAAACTACAATCTTGTTTAAACTTGTGTCGAAATAGCCACATGCAACGTATAATTGGATGATTAGTAGGACGAAGAACCAATTCCCAAGTGTCATTATCAATTAATGTCGTATATTCGGTTTGCATAGCCTTTTTTCCAATTTCGGTCCGATAGGGCTTTTAGGTGGGATGTGGGTAATGGTAAGATCATTGGGGGAAGTGGTGGACAAGTTATATTTTCGGTTTGGTTTATGGATGCCGACCTTGCCCCGAGTGGTCATGTGATGAGTGTTTGGTTGGTTGGGAGGATTTTGTGGCATAGGTTGTTGTGGTATGGGTGGGGGTGGTTGCGTGGCAGATGGTGGGGAAGGTGGAGGTGAGGGAGGGCCATGGGTGAATGGTGGGGAGTCTTGTGTTGGTGACTAGGCTACGGGTGGGGTAGGTAGTGGCTTGGCTGCGGGTTGGGTAGGAGGGAATTGAAAAGATTGGTGTGGTGAGGGTTCGTCTTCTAGGAATTGATAAGTGGAAGGTGTGATTGGTGTGGAGAAGGGAAAGGTTGTTTCGTCGAATCATGCATTCAGACTGTCCGTTATGGGGTGAGGTTTGTGGACATGGAAAACGGAACACAAGGCCATTGGAAGTAGCAAAATTGTGGAAAACATTATTATCAAATTCTACCCCTAAGTCACATTGAAAAGATTTGATGTTTTTGTGAAATTGAGTTTGTATTAGTTTGTGGAATTTGACAAATGTTGGGAAGTTTTCGGATTTGAATTTTAGAGGATAGACCCAAACATAATGAGAAAAGTTATCAACTAAAACCATGTAGTATTTGTAAGAAGCATTACTAAGGACCGGTGAGGTCCGCAAATCACAGTGGATAATATCGAAGGGTGCATAAATAAATGAATTATAAGTAGTAAAAGAAAGACGTTTACTGTTCGCTAAATGACACAAATTGCAAAAATCAAAAGAGTCTTCATTACATGAAATGTTAAAACGACTAGAAAGAAATTTTAAAACTTGTATGCCAGGATGTCCAAGACGATCATGCCACTTATTTGAGGAAGCTATGAGTAAAACTTGACGAGGCGGAGTGAACGGCAAAGATCACTAGTGCTATCATTGCGTGAAAGAGGTTGTCCAGTCTTGAGATCCTTCAAGGTAAATCCATAAGGGTCAAATTCAACAGATATAAGGTCTTTTACAACGTTTGGTGCATAAAGTATATTGTTAAGGTGGTACTTTGTATTAGGTGTGTCGTGAAATCCCTTACCCGAACCCAAAATAGGCAAAGTTTGGTCATTGCCTACTAATATGTGACAACAGTCAAAAAACCAGGTCAACATCCGTACATTTTTAGTTCCTGTTATCGTTTTATGTGCATCATTACCCCCCCCCCCCCCGTCTAGTGAAGCAAGAGTTAATCATAAAACTCAACATGGAATGCTTACAACACCCGGACAACACACACTAAACAAACCATTGTGAGGTTATCACACTCTAACACGTGAATATGAATCACAATCCTAACAATAAACAATACATGATCACAACTAGTGAACACTAATACATGTTAATGTCATCATCAATACCCGGCTCATGATCACCTACTTGGATGTCCCTACATCTAGAATAACTAAAGTATATGAGGACACAAACACCTACTAACACCATGATCAAGGCAAGGGTTACATGACTTAATAAACTATATAAACATGTCTTGGAAATAGATGCATGAACACTTGTGCCTAAACATATGTTTATACACATATAAGCACACACATACATCCATGGACACATACCCTCTAACCTATACACACATGATAACCATATTGTCCATAGACCAGTCACCTATCACCTCTACTAAATGAAATGATTCGGTCAATCCCACCCTAAAACCATATGACAATGATCCACACTTACACTAAACTAGAATCCTTACACACTAAACTTCATCTCAAGACCTTTCCACAAATAAACTCTTGTTTGTTTCTCTTTGTTTGGGCCGAAAAGTTAAGCACAAGAGACAAGGAATTGCAAACATAGACTTAATTATCAACACATGCCTATAAACACCTAAACTTCTACAACTTAACGAGTTATGCCAACAAATAAGAAATGCCCAGAATGTGACAACGGAAGTTACTAGAATGTTTTAAGAAACCTCATAAGTCGCCAGGTAGAAAGTATAACTTACGACGATTATGGGCCAAGACGGATATGAGAATTATACACACTTAGATAACTAACTAAAAGTTATCAATAGACAACACGGATACATTATTTAGCCTCGCATCTGAATTATTATCTAATTGAACTAGTCACGCTCGTCTTAACTTGATAAACTCTTCTAGTATATACCTGGCGTCTCCTATTAATTTCGTAAAAGACATGTTCAAAGTTGATATAACATCCTCGTTTTACTTTGTATATGCATTTTGCTACTATTAATACTCTTATTTTACGACTAACCTTTTGTGACAATGAGGCGAGTCAACCAAAAATTACCTACTACATCACTTCTCAAGACACTTTGAGTCAAAAAAACACAAGCCAAATGTGCTATTACTACCATTTGACTTCAGATGTCAAAGGTTATCAAACTACTTTTATTCTATAAGTGTTATTTCTTAACTCAAATTCCGCCTGTGTTTTATTTGTTACATTCGTAACTTTCGTCACTTTTATTTGATAAGCCTTATTCATCAACCCAATATCTTATTGAAAATTTTATATTTATTCTCTGTATAGATTTATAAATTTCACACTTTTTAGGCTATATTAGCAAGACTATATTACAAAATTCACAATATTGGACGACTAACTTACATATTCGGACCTGATTTATGATATCTTCCATAGCTTATGATAAAACCTATTACTTTAAGTTTTGCAACCGAATAACATGTCCCGAGGTTAAGGACCTGAATGTCAATTTAGAAGTCAATAATATCTTACTAAGAAGGTAGTTACCACTATGATTACCAAACTTTGGCAAACTAGAAACACTAAGCTAGAACATAGAGCTACACATAGGAAAGTTGTTAAAATTGGGTAGAATCACCCTAACGTACGGGGGGTTATGTTCATGGCAACCTATTAAACATGAATTGTGAAAGACAAGAGAATATAGTTTAAAGTATAACGCCAAACAGTGATTTGGTTTCATGACAAGGTAGTATATAAGACACGAAAAGGGTATTATATATCCCTTTAATTTTCATAAGATTCGACTAAACTACTATAGTTTGCAAATTATTCTTACAATAAGACAAGCCCAAAGGCTCAAAAGGAGTGTCATGTAATCTCTTAGCATGTGTAAGATCAACATAATGTATTGGATAATATAATTTCCAGAGTATTCCCTGAGTTATTTCTATACATCGCGTCACTCACCCTAGAATTATAAGAGACAGACTTCGAAGGTTTGAGGATTTGACAATTTTACAGATAAGAGATGTGGAACTACATACAATTTCTTAGGAATAACACTAAGGGATTGATATTTGATCGAATAATATTCTTATTAGACTCAAAAACCGATAATTGAGGTTTCGTCTACCAAACAACCTACCCAAACTGAATATTAAGAAAACTAAGGTTTTTTTGGCCGTCTTGTAATGGGGTGAAACTTAGGGACGGGCTTTTCCCCAGCGGGATTGGCAGGCCAGAGAAAGGGGTGAAGCTCCTTGGAGGTGCTGTCAGTCGAGACTCTTACTTTATACGGGAATTGGCAGTGCAGAGAGCCTCACGTGCGGTTGATCTTATGAAACTTTTGCCCTGCCTTAGGGATCCCCAAAGTGAACTCCTCTTGCTCAGATCTTGTATGGGGTCGGTAAACTTCTTTTTGGTTTGCGGACCTGCCAACCCGCACTAATGGATGAAGCGACATCGTGTTTTGACAAGGGTCTGCGGGGAGCTATTGAAGACATAGTGGTATGTGGGGGTCCGTTCTTTTGTGACCTACAGTGGCGACTGGCGTCCATGCCGATGCGTTTGGGAGGATTAGGGCTCCTCTTAGCAAAGGATGTTGGGGTGTATGCTTTTGTGGCATCGCGAGCTCAGTCTTGGAATCTCCAAGACCACATCTTAAGGAATAGCGGGGTTGTTGACATGGACTTGGACTACATGCAGGCCCTTGAAAGGATAAATGACTATCTCCCACGTTTTGATATTGGCGGTTTTTCTAACAAGGACACCCCACCCCCCAAGCCTCAGGAAACTTTGGCGAATGTTCTTTTTGGAAAAATCGCACAAAGCCTGGGTGAAGCTTTCTGTCCCCCGCCAAAGGCAGTTATTGAATGCTTGCAAGGCCCCCATGCCCAAGATTTCCTGAATGTTATCCCAAACGAAGGTTTGGGCCAAACCATGTCTGGGGTTGAATACAGTGCAGTTCTTAAATATCGTTTGGTGATCCCCATGTACCATGAAGATGAAGTCTGTCCGATTTGTCGTAAGGCATACGTGGACAAATACGGAGAACACGCGGTTCACTGTAAGGAGTTGCCTGGTTTCAAATGTAGGCATGACTGGGTCGGGACGTTCTTTGGGACATTTTAAGAAGGGCTGGGATCTCAGCCCCTCCTGTGAATTTCCTCTCGGACCCCGCATAAGGGAGATCCACCCTACGTCCAGCAGACCTGCTTGTCTTTGGGTGGGCCGCGGGGAAACACGTCCGCGTCGACCTAACATGTGTATCTCCCCTGGCTGGTTTAAGGGATAGTGGTTTTGTAGCATGGCAAGCGGTGCGGAAAGCAGAGGCGAAGAAAGTTGAGAAGCATGCCAAACCTTGTGAGGAGGACCAACACGTTTTCGTACCCCTCGCATTTGATACCTTTGGCTCCTTGGCACCGGAAGTCATCCGTTTCCTAACCAGAGTCCAAAGGGTTATTCATGGCAGTGTCTCGACTCCCGGGGGCATGGGTTCGTTTTTAGTAGGTTAGGGTTTGCCGTCCAGAAATGGGTGGCGGCGCGGCTTGTTGCCCGTTTGCCCGCTATCCTGATGTAATTTTTTGCAATTATGTGTTAATAAAATCTTTAAAAAAAAAAGTTAAACTTAAAAAAAAAGTTTTAACTTTTGATGTATTTATTTGAACCTTTAGAATTATCAAGTAAACCCTCATGCTCGGATTAGTTTTTATTTTTGTTTAAGGTATAAATAAATAGGGTTAGGATCAAATACACAGTGAAAGAAAAATAGGAAGTCGTAGGAAGGGTATCAAACGGACTCCGATTGAACTCATTCAAGCGGCATTGGATTCGTTTTATCGAACCCTACAACGTGAGTTTTTAGGTCTTCGTTTTTTTGAGGTTTTAGCTTGTGGTTTTTAGAATATGCGTTATATCATTGTGTCTTTCATGTACCATTGTGTCTTTTTCTTATTTCCATCATTGTGTCATTTTTTCAATTGATTGTGTCTTTTTTCTTCAGCATTGTGTTATATTTTTTTGCACTGTGTTATATTTTGTGGCTCATTGTGTCATATTTCATGATTTATTGTGTTTTTTGTATCCTTCTCACCCTTCTCATTTTTATTACGTTGTGTAGAATAACTTGACCCTAAATAAATATTAGACTTTGTTTGTAGGGCTGTGCAAAGGGTCCGGAACCGAGCCGACCCAACCCGGACCCACGAGAACCGTATACCCTTTTATTATTGAAATTAGGAACCACGAACCGAACATTAAAAGGCTATGTGGTTCCGGGTCCGAAAGGTTCTTACGGGTCGGGTAAAAGGGTCTGACCCTCTAGAACCCATTAATGCAATAGCCACGTTTAGAGGATTTACATATTCCTATTCTTTTACGATGCACGTAAAAGAATTCCTCCATATGGTTCTAAGGCCGTCCGTTGTGGACGCACGAGCGAACGTGCGCAAGCCACCGACGTGACTATCAAGTAATCCTGTCACTTGACCACGTTGTGGTCGGAGGTGAGCAATGGCGCGACCAAAGGTCATTTTTCCCGTTAACCTACACGACCACCATCGCTTGTGCTCGCGCCGAGACTGTTCGCGTGGGGCTGTTGTGGCTGGGGTGAGCACGGGCGCTGAAACCTCGTTCGCGTCGTGCTAATCGCACTTCCACAACGGACAGTCTAAAAATAGCCCATGAGTTTTTTTAAGTCATTTTTTGTTTCTCGACTTATGTTTTCGTAACAATTTTGTCATTCTCATCAATAGAAACATTATGTGAATTTGTTATGTATACATAATAAATACACGCTATGTATACATAATAAATACACGCACACACTAACATCAGAGCGATATATATAAATATTTACTTCAAATTTGGATATAATATATATTATATAATATATCACATCTATGCATATCCATTAAGCCGAAAAATATTTCAAGAAAAATACATTGTTATTATTATAATTAATATTTTTAATATTGTATTAACATTACATGAAATCGATTACAATAAAACGTAAAAACGAATAGTGAAAAGACTAAAAAAGATTAATTTTTTTATTTTTTAATTAAAATACAAACTGTTCTTGTGGTTCTTATATTAGAACCGTGGGTTTGAAACCGACCCGACCCGGAACCGATAATTCATGTAAATCTAGAACCGAAAACCGACCCATATATTTAAAAAGGTTCGGGTCCAAGGTTCTCGTAGGTCGGGTCCAAGGTTCTCGTGGGTCCGAACCACGAAATGCTCACCCCTATTTGTTTGTATGTTTTTTTTCTATTTTGTATATATATAATTATAATTTACTTCATATTTTTTTTTAAATCTAACATAACAAAGATGTAACTTCAACCGTAGAAATTGATAGTGAGCTTTCCTTTAGACAATGACCATCCTCTTTGTTTGGTAAACCAACTCCCAAATTGTTGAGGCAACAATTCTACTAAAACACAGATTTCATAACATAGAAATGGTATCCCTATTTGATACGTGTTTACATGAAATTTAGAAAACTCTTGCTTATACTCTCCTATATGACATGGCTTAAGAACCCGAAGCAACCGTAAACACTATTCTGATCTTTTGACAATGGATTCGTCACTTCAGATTTCATAATTTCTTCTAACTCAACAACCACGTCCTTCATCTCCGGTCTTTTCGTAGGGTCTGTGTCCCAACATCTTTGCATTAATCGAGCCAACGATCTTGGACAATTCACAGGTACACTCGGCCTCATTTCCTGAATTATAAATATACAATAACGGTTTCTGTCAATACCAAATTCTATACAAGAAATAATTAGTACCAGGATCATAAATAAAATTAGCATATAAACATATATGCATACATACCTTGTATATAGTTGCCGGGATGTTGTCCAACTGATACGTATATGCCATGTCGCAGCAATATATCTCCCACAAACATATTCCAAAGCTGTAAACGTCACACTTACGCCCATATGGTTCCCTGCTAAAAACCTAAAAAAATAACCACAATTTGTTAGGACTAAAAAAAAGCAAATATATGAGTACAAATGTAAAGAATTATAAAAGAAATCATACCTCAGGAGCCATATAACCCAGAGTCCCGACTTCATTACTCGTAAATAACACCTCTAAAGGATCAAAAATTGCCTCTCCAAAATCAGCAAGTTTCATCTTCTTACTTTGAACGTCGATAAGTATGTTCTCTGGCTTCACATCACGGTGAATAATTCTTTTGGAATGAAGATAACTCAACCTAACATTAAATAAAATTCAGTGATTAGTTTTTTGAAAATTTAATTTAAAATTAAGAAGTAAGATGTTGAATATTACATACCCTCTAGCAATGTCAAGGGCAGATTGAAGAACAACTTTCATAGGTAGCTTCTTTTCACAGTTCTTCCACAAATATGATCGGAGGGAGCCACCTTTCATATATTCTGAGACAATATAAAAGTCACTTTCAGTGTTTGATTTCTTGCTCTTGTTCTTATGGTCTAAATTGGTCTTCATGGACATAGTTGCTCCTATCATCTGCAAAACATTTACACAAATATGAAATGGTAAGAAATCATACTTAGCCTTAGTTGTACATGCATGTATGGGGTGTTCACGGTTCGGCTTAAAACTATGAAACCGCCTAAACAGGTCATCGATTTGGTTTTCTGGTTGATCTTTCTCTAATCTTTTGGTCGGTCGGTTTTAAAAATACCGGAACAAATGGTTTGGTTTAAGGATTCTATTTAGACCTGCCGTGTAAAACTGGGCTTGATCATATGACTAGAATAAATATTGTTGTATATATTGTACATAATATATAAAATTAGTTATTTATATCCGGTTAAAATGAATACCATTGTGCAAAGTGACTAGAAGTGCATGTCAACTGGCTGCTCATGCATTTATAAACCTGGACAACATGAACATCCAGGACATACCTTCTAAACAGTGGCCTGCCTGCTTGGCTATGAACACTTTTATGCTCATGTAAGTGTACTCTATAACTACTTACAAAGTTACAATAACACTACACTTCAATTATTTGTGACAAATATTAAAGGTATATATACTAGTCAACTTAATTAGTGATTTCACTCTTTAACTAATTTTTAAACTTTGTGTTTTTTGTACATTGAAAATCGTGAAACCAAACCGAAGTCAAACCGTTAGTAATGGTTTGGTTTTGGTTTACAATGATACAAAAAAACATTACTTATGGTTCGACTCACAGTTTTGCCTAAAAACCGGACCATAAACACCCTTATTTGTATGGATCTCAATGTATTGTCATACTTTAATGTTAACGTACAGTAAAATTAGAGATCAAATATACCTTTGTGACATTAGGGTGGTCAAGATTTTTCCATAAACTAGCCTCTTTCATAAAATCTTTCTTCATGCACTCCTTTATAGCTTTTGTAACCTTGCCGAAATCAAGAACTTTCACTAAAACAAAAAAAAAAAGTCAAAGCCTTAACAAAACACGACACAAACTCAAAAAGAAGATAACAAATCAACAGTTTGTTTTACCTGCTACTCTTTGGCCATGGTATGAGCCCTTGTAAACCACACCATAAGATCCACGACCAATAACTTTGCCGAAAACAAGCTTAAGAGGCTCGATAGTTTCCTGCCATTGTTCTTGTTGTTCATGTCTCTTTTGTTGTTGAGTGATCATGAGATCAGTAGATTGTACTCGATTTAGATGATGCCGGCAACTCAATGGACCGACAAACTGGCTGCGATTGATTTGAAGGTTCAACACGTCGATTACATTATGGGGTTCTTCCATGATTGTTCCTGTGTATGAAGGTTTGAACTTTGAAGCAGTTTGTTTATGTGGGTTGGACGTACGTAATTTAATCAAGAAGTGATTTGATGCTTTAGTTATTAAGCTACCTATATATACAAAATCGACCATGCATATCTATTAATCTTAACCGTAGCCGACATTCAATATTATTTGGATAGTAATTATTTAGTATTCATCCAAATGAAGCAGTTTGTTTAGTGTGGGTTGTATGTACGTAATTTAATCAAATTTGATGGATTAGTTATTAGGGTTGGGTTATTCTACAAAGGCTACAAAAAATGAGAAGGGTGAGAAGCCACTAGAAAATGACATGTGTCCAAAGATTAACAAGTGGGAGGGGTAATTTTGTCAAAAACATATGCACATGCAAGTCACATGCCATTTCCACCTTCATTTTTAAATACCCGTAACTTTTTTATACGTCATCCGTTTTTTAAAAAATTATACCATAAAATTGAGCGTCTTTTTATCTTTAATATGAGTACCATATTGCTATACTTTTGAAAAAAAAAATTCAAAACTTACTTGCGTAAGACACAATGAATGTAAAACACAATGAACACCAATTAAATATAGGGTATAAAACACAATCAAGAGTCTAGTAAAACACAATGACGACATACTAAAGACACAATGAATAGAAAACTAAAAACACAATGAATACTTTTGAAAAAAAAAAGTTGAAAACTCAGTTGCGTAAGACACAATGGATGACATACGAAAGACACGATGAACAGAAGACTAAAATACAATGAATACTTTTGAAAAAAAAAAGTTAAAAACCCAAATGTGTAAAAACAATGGACGACATATAAAAGACACATGAACAGAAGACTAAAACACAATGAATAATAGACTCTACAATGAACAACATAATAAAGCACAATGTACACCTAAATACAAAACTCATTTGCGTAAAACACAATTAAAAGCATACTAAAAACACAATGGACAAAGTTAAATCATGTGTAGACTAAAAAAAACATAAATAACATATTTATAAAGCACACATGCATACTATAACACAATGAACGAGCAGAAAGACACAACGGAGAAGAAAACCCATTTAGCACAATTTTTTTTTTCAATTTAATGTAGCAATGTGGTACTCATTAAAGATAAAAAAACCTCGTTAATATGGTGAAATTTTTTGAAAAAAAAATGTCGTATGAAAAAGTTATAGATGTTTTAAAATGATGGGGGGAATTGACATGTGCATTGCATGTGGAAGAGAAAGTCAACAAATGTGGTTTCCTTTTATGCCCTTCCTCTAATTTATTATTTATTCTTTTCAAACAAACTAATCTCAACCCTTCAAATATATGATCAATGGATCACAATCCTTTCATCCTAGAAAAAGTGTCTTGTGTATTTGATCCTAACCCTAGTTATTAAGCTACCTATATATACAAAATCGAGCATGCATATCTATTTATCATAACCGTATAGCCGACATTTGATATTATTATCTCTTGGATTTATTGAAGCAGTTTATTCGGATAATAAGTATTCATGCAAATGAATCTTATCTTAGTTAATTATATAGGAGTGCTTTTAGGTTATATTATTAAGGATTGTAGTCTATTTAAAATTTGTGTTTTTTTGGGTATTTAAGCTTAGGTCATTGGATGTAATTTGTATTCTAGAATCGTAAATTCAATAAAACTGTGAGTATTGCGTCCCTATTTTTTTTAGTTCGTGTTCTTTGGAGCCCGATAAACTTTATTTTCAACTAATTTTTTATTTGAGATGTATAGTCCAACCACAACTTAAGTTTTATAAATCAAGCCCAAGTGAAGGGTTAAATTACAACTATAAATAAAATAATACATGTTTCATATTGTTTTCATCAACCTTGAATAACATAAAAAATTCCTAGTATATATTTAATATAACTAGTAACTTCCGCTACTAAAAAATCACATATAAATATGATTAGTTGTTTTGATGGACACGCGTTGAACGAGTGCAATAAGTTTCCAAGTTAGTTTCCTTTGTCGCATTCAAACCTATCCGACCTTAACCTTATTCAGTCTTAGGTTAGTTTAAAAACACACGATTATTGGTCCCATTGTTAGCCATTAACTACCACAAATTTTATTCATACAAACTATTAGGAAATAACAAATCTTATGGAGCAATATCCTCCTACTTCATCAATTTGTAGTCTTGTAACTTGTACTTAAAGTGTTGTAAGAATGCAACCTAAACATTGCAAGATCCTTTCTCCTAGCCATCTTCTTCTTCTTCCTTTTTTTTCGGTCACTTCCTCTTTTATTCCCATGGCTGCCGATCCATCCTCTATCCCTCTCCATTCCCTTAGTCACTTAATTAACATCAAATTAACCTCAACAATTATCTTCCATAGGAGAAACAAATTACTCCGGTCCTATCCTATCTCAAGCTTCTCGGTCATGTAACCGGCAATACCCCTTCACCACCCGAAACTATCCTATTCGATAACAAACTTGTGGTCAACCCTGATTTTCTGGCTTGGCAAATAGTCGATACGAAAGTTCTTCTCCTAATCAATTCTACCCTAACCGAATAAGCCATGGCCAAAACCATTGGACATACCACGGCCAAAGCCGTTTGGAAAGCCCTAGCCAATGCCTATAGCCACTCCTCTATCGAACGAACCACATTCTCAAAGATTCCCTTTGAACCCTTCAAAAAGGAACCTCTTCGGTTTCAGAATTTGGTCAAAAGTTCAAACCTTTAGCCGACCAACTTTCGGCTATAGGTCATCCCATAAGCGATGAGGATAAATGCCATTGGTTCCTTTGTGGACTCGACGCCTCTTCTGAAAATTTTTCCACTTCTCCAAGAACCATTCACCCGGCTCCCTTATTTCGTGATCTCTTGGCTAATGCCGAGAATCAAGATATGTTTGTTAAGCAACTTCATGGTTCTCAATCATCCCAAGCCGCCTTTTATGTCCACCCGAATAAAACCTCTCACATTCGTCCTCCTTCTTCGTCTCGTGGAAGAGGCCGCACCTCTTCCTCTCGAGGCCAAAATCCCTCCTACACCAAAAGACCTCCACGTTGCCAACTTTGTTGCCAATTAGAACTCCGTACTGTAAATAGCCTTGTGTTATCAAAATTGCGAATCATAATATAAGTTTTAATATGAAATTTTGTAATGTTTGAAATCATAAACTTAAACTCACTAGCATAAATTGGCCTTTTTTATCACTATTCGAGACAAATTTCTAACTTCTAGGGACACGCTAGATCCCAACTCCAATTGCAAAATCTCATCTTCAAATATACCACATCATCACATATTCATCGGATTATAACTACCTCTCTCTCTATAACTACTGACATCGTTTTGCAAGTTTTCTACCATTATACATTGCCGTGGGTATTCTTTAAGTATCGGTTTAGTTCGTTACAGTACCAATACGATACATGCATGTTAGTTGCAAATTTAGGCATATTTTATAGCATTATATCACTCTCTTGTTACCACATATCATGCATTTAGCATATAGTTTCATCATTATTTTCTTAAACACTTGTTATGGTGGAATGGAATCTACTTTGGTTTGTTTTTTGTTGATTTTGTATTTGCAGAGTGTGTGCAAATGATAATGAGCATTAGATAGATTGATTGCGATTATGAAGGGAAACGATGCGAAATAATTGTGGATGAGAAAGGGTTCAAAATGAAATTATTTCGAATTGCAATCATATTACTTAAAGGATGTTGGGATGTAATAAAGAATCTAGAGGAACTCATGAGCTGATATATTATATAGACATCAAGTTAACACATGGAGCTTTTATCTAATTGGTGAGTTGATTCCTTTAAATTGATATGGAGGTGAATGCATTAGATGGAAGTATGGAATAAATTGTGGAGACCAAGGATTGAGAGTAACAAGTTTCAAGTCATGTGGACTTCAAAAGTCAACATATCAACAACATTAAATCAGTTGGATTTATATGTCATGAATCCCGAAAGAATTAAAAGAAATAGTTGGCCGATTAAATTGGGCAGCCCACAAGCTTAGGAAGGGGGGGCCATCGAATTGTTGGAGTATATGGGGATAACAATCTTGGTCGAAAAAAGGGGAGAATTGATTTTGGGGGAAGCAATTAGAAGAAGCAAACAATTTAGGTTTTTGGCTTCATATGTGTTTTAATTTAATGTTTTGTTTCTCATTATTTTCGTTTGTTTTAGTCATGTCCGACTAGAACTTTTTTATTATGGTATTAACTTTCTCATCAAACAGTCGTATAATATTCTTCGCTAAATCATCACTAATCTTACTTAAATTGAAACAATCAAGATCAGGCCGAACGTTTAACTCCTCGTGAAACTTGTTTTTGAAAAACGTACGCACTTCTCGTTAGACAATATCCGGTTTAGACACCCATTCACAGTTTATCAATAGCCCCGGAATAGAGTTCCACACTCTACGTTTATTAATAATCCCATGAAAGAACCGAGTATTCTCGTCGCCCTCTTTCGCCCACTGTATCCTAGATTTTTTCCTAAGATCTTTGGACTTGAAAACTTCCAACTCTTTTAATCTCGCATTAGCTTCCTCAAACACCCACTGTTCGGCCTCCGAAAAATCCCGTTCTTCAATTATGCTATCCAGGATTCAAACATCTTGAACCAAACTTTCCTCCTCCTCACACTCGGCCTTAACAATCGACGCTTTCCACTTCACAATTGCACTTCTCAACACCTTCAAATTGTTCATAAAGCACACATCAGGCGCTCCATGTCCACGAAAATCTGAACATGTCTTAGTAACCACCTCATCAAAACCTTGTCTATGTAACCAAGAATTCAAAAATTTGAACAGTTTCGCTCTGAAATTCTGGTCTTCCACCTTCAAGATTAAAAGACTATGATCCGACTTGTCTCTAGACAACGCTCGATATTCCGCACTCGGCCATTCTGAAAGAACACTCCAAGACACAAAAACCCGATCAATACGACTACACTTATTACCGACATAAGTGAATTTGCGGCCCTTTAAAGAATACTCATGAAGCCCACTATCTTCCAAAAAGTTGTTAAAAACATTAGTAGTGGCCACATTAAACTTAGAATTCCTTCGCTCTCCTCTGTCCCGAACACAATTAAAATCTCCTCCCATGATCATGTAACCATTAAAGTTCACAATAAGCCGTTTTAAATCCTCCCACAACACCTTCTTGTCCCCCACCTTCTGAGGAGCATAAACGTTAATAAATAAGAAATCTTTCCCACCGTATTTCACAATCCCCCAAATAGAAAATAAATATCGACTCTTAACCACCGAACTTCTAACGAACCGCTTAGAGTCCCAAAGAGACACCAACCCTCCCGATCTACCCGTCGCTTAAACCCCTTCCATACAAAAATCTCCGTTACCCAATATTTACCCATATCCACTCCAACCAAAGAAGAAAACTGTGTTTCTTGTAACATCACAAACTAACATCATTATGAATCCTAATTTTACGATTCCAGTCGCCTTTTTCATCACTCCCCAACCCATGAATATTAACAAAAATTACATTCATTTATCAACCAATTGTGAGCCTTCTTTAATGACCTCCTTAGTGATTGCTTCTTGAAAATTATCTATATTCTCGGACCTAACGCCTTCACCAAAAGGATAGTTTCCTGGACTTCGTTGGTATGCAATGCTTCGACATCAATATTATTCGGCCCTTCTAACCCCTCCTCATCTACCTGACTAACATTAACATTATCCTCCACCTCCGCATCGACTCCTCGGTTTAAATCGGGATTTAGAAACTCCACCGCATGTCGACCTTTTCATTTTCATTACTTGGCGTCTAGAATTCCGGAAAAATAAATCTATCAATATCAAATATATTAGACGCATCTCTTTGTCGTTTCTTTGGCCTGTCCTGTCCCAAATTCGAAGGAGACTTATCAACATCCAACTTCTTTCTAGATCTCCTACTCCTTTTATGCTTCGATTTAGTCACCTCAGTTCCTTCCTTAAAATGATTAGAAAACATATCCTTAATATTCATGTTATTCCCATCCACTGAAACATTGGTCAAGGGGTCAATCCCATCATTCAAAGAATCAATCCCATTACTCGGCTATACCACATCATTCCCCACCAACTCCCCATCCTCCATCCTGATAACATTTTCCTAGTCCGTAGCTTTCATCGACACGCCTATATCCACCTCTTCTATATCCTCCCCTATATCCACCAAAGAATCTGGAATCCAACCCGCCACCTCCTCCTCAACTAGCACTTTAAAAACTTGGTCTTGCCACTTCAATGAACAATTATGAAAAATACGATCAACAGACTTTGAAACAACACCAACACAAGCATTACGAAAAATCATTCCCCTCCTCTTCAAATAAAGCCGATTGAATAACAGTACCAAACTTCGAAGCAATCACATCAAAGACTTGAGGATAGGACAATGTCAAAGGAACGCCAAACAGTTTTAACCAAGCGACTCTCTCATAATCCAAATTTTGACCCCGCCACGACTCACACCTCTCAAAAGCCAGCATCCACGCTTCTTTATTATCCAAAAACACCTCCTTCTCTTCAGAGCTTTCGAACACAAGTAAAACAACAAATCCTCCTACAAACCCAAAAAAAATTAGTTTAGATTAGTTTAGTTATTTCTTTTTGTTTAGTTCAGTACTACTCGGTTTTTCTTGTTTTTGACTGTGCAGATCAGTTTGGGGATCTACAATGAAAAGAGTTTATTCATCATGCATAGGTTGCAGTAATTTAATTCACACGCGTTATGATTGCCATGAGTTTCAAAAAAAATTGAAGACAACTGAAGAAGAGTATATGAGTTGGATGTTTATTATGATGATGTGCAAGATTATTATCCAACTTGGGAAGATTATTGTCAAAACAACAAGGATCATTATGCTGAGTCTAATCGAATTTATAAGAGTTCACAGGCGAATATGCAACATTTGTCAAGTTACCATGAGGGGTATGATGATTATCCCCATGAATACCCTCAGGTAGCATACGAGGAGGTTAATCAAGATAGCCAAGGGGATTATGATGGGTACTCGAACCAACAGACAAACTATTGGGATCAATGTCAGTACCTTTATCAGATACAATATAATGTTGCTAACTTGTATGCCAAGGCGTTTAAAAAGTTTTATCAATGTGAGGACGAGAACATCATTCAAATGGACTTGCTTGTGTCTGAAATTGATAAATTACTATCAATAGGCTACATGTCAGATCAACTACGAGTGGACTACTTAAGTATGAAATGTGAAGTATTGTTGAAGAAAATACAAGTAGAAGAGTCCATCTCACCATTATCTGATGATATCACAAACCATTCTCGGTTTGGGGATGAGGTTGTGGAGATTAATACCACACCAGTTCCCCTATTTGTTGAAGAGCCACGAGTGGAACAAGCTGTTGTTGGTGATGAAGGTGTTGCAAGTCTTTTTAAATCTGAAATTGTACGTTTAAACTCAATTGAAGACTTAGCATTTCTTGAAGACCTGGTGGCTGAGGTGATCCAAGTTTCTCATCAAGCTCCTCCCGTATTGATTATTACACCCAACAAAGTCGGGGATGAGGCTTTGAGGACGAATATTAGGAGGGTGAGATCACAAGATATTGAGCATGTGATCATGAAACGGCTCCACTGCAACATCTACTCAAAATACATGCCAATCATCGTTAAGCTGGCGTGGATATGTCACGTTAACTACCAAGCCTATGTTGGAAATTCAGTAGGCAAATGTTCCTTGAGACCACCATGAATGAACATCAGATATGATTGTTGTTTATTTTGTATATTTAGTTGTTTTATTTATTTTTATTTTTATGTTCGAGTGTGTTCGAGTCTGTTTTATTTTTTGTTGGAGTCATGGGATTGCTTGTTATGATTTGAACTACAAGAATAGATTGCCCTGCCCATACTCAATCTCCATTCGGGCAGGGACGATCTGGAAATCACTAAATATGTTTGCAGGTATCCAGGTTTGTTTTACTGTTGTATTTTATTTTTATTTATGCTTTATTTTATTCCTAGCTCACATTGAGGACAATGTGTGGTTCAAGTGTGGGGGCGGGGAAATTTCATTTTTATTTATTTTTAAGTTTTAAAAAAAATCAAAAAAATTTGAAAATTGAAAATGTCTTGAAAATTGTTCCTAAAAAAGCATTCTAATCAGATATAAAGCAGCTCTTTCAGTACATACTAGTTTGTTGATTGTTTTGGCAGTAGATCCTTAGTCATGGTCTAGTTTGTGAAAAGTTAATATTAACCATTTTTAGCAGCTACATTTAAGGAAAAAAAGTTTAGAATTGTCTAACTAGGTTTAACAAGCTATTGGTATTAAATACTTGCTCACATCGGTAACCCATTTCCCCACTTTTGTGAGTTCTTGAGCCTACTAGATGATAGGTTGATTCATGTATATATATATATATATATATATTTATATTCATTTGTTGAGAGTAGGCCAAATGTTTCTCTGTTGCAGAACTTGTGTAATTTGATACATGTTGAGGTTGTAGACTATATGTGCACGTACATGACAAAGGCGATTTAGGATTCCCCTTTTTGTTTGACACCTTTTATTTGTTTTGTGTTTACCTGTTTACCTAAAATCACATTGTTGAGTCTATACCCTTTCGTTTGTTAAACCTATAAAGTTACCCAAATCGATGACATCCATTGTGTTCTATGTTTATGTTCAAGTGTTTGATCTATTTTAAGTTCTGAAGAAAAGAAAAAGAAAAAAAAAAGAGAAAAAGAAAAGAAAAAAATAAAAGTATACGTTATGGGTCAAATATGTCCAAAGTTGTGTGTTATTGTGATTTGTGAATAAGGATTGTCAATCATGTTGGTCTCACCATTTTATTTTAGCCACTTCTAGCCAAATCTATCCTACCTTTACCCTAAGCCCAAAACCCATAAGTCCTTTAGATACGTGAATTGTCAACAGTTGAGGTGTGATTGTTATACAAGCCTATGATAACAGAGTTACATGTGTGGTTTTGAGTGAAAAATACTAGCTCATTACTTGCTAGTCCAGATATTAAACCGAGTGGAGTGAAAATTTGTGAGGGGTGTGTTGCATGAAAATAAAAACCTGAAGCATGTTACGCTTAGTCGGGTTAATTCTGTTTTTAAATGGAAATCAATTTGACTTGCTGAATTAACACATCTGATGCGGATCTGTAGATGGGGTACGACTTTGGACCTTAGCTAAGGTATGATGGGGCGACATGTGTGCTAGTCTGTGATAATGTCTTGTGCATAGTGAATATATATAGATAAGTTTTTTCGAGACGAAAAAACATAAGTGTGGGGTGTGATGTGTTGTCAAACGCATCATATTTATTTGATAGTTTTGTATACTTTTAAGTCTTTTATAGTGTGTTTTTAATATGTCTTAGTTATTATTTAGTGTTACTGTGTGACAAGTATTCGTATGCTAAATAAAGAGAAAACAAGCAAAAATGATTCAACTAAGCTAAAAAGAATGTTCGGATAATAGTGGATGGTTAATATCATGTCATTTATAAATGATTGCGAAAATACAAAACAACGAAAGAAACATATTTTGAGTTCAATTTGAATCAAATGAAATTGATTGAATATTAATTATATTAATTAATCTTATGGTTGAACTATTATGAATTACTAGTGGGTTTATCCGCGCGTTGCAACGGGAGCCACAAATGGGTTGCAATACAATATTATGATACTTAGGGTTTTTTTGCAAGTTACGCAAAAAGAATAGAAATGTGCACACTATGTTTTAACAAGTATTCGTAGAAAGAAAAGAAAAGAAATGTGCACCGCCACTTACAACTAATTTCACCACAAAAACCATGTACTCATTATTGAACAAATCTTAATAAACCAAAGGTATATTACCGCAACAGACCAATATGAACATAAACATCACTCTTGTGTAAGTTTTCCGGTCATTGCATATCTACATAACCGTGCCATTGAAGACACCTTGCTAAATGATAAAGTTCATTTACATGACAAAAGCATGTCGTAATAATATGATATTGTATAAACTATCATATGAAAGTCATTGTCCATTTGGAAATTAAAAGTTTTGATTTTGTAAGTTTGTAATTGACTTGCCCAACTTGACACAACAGCTAAAAAATTGCCCAATGTAGCCGGTGAGTCGAACCATCCCGTCCACTTTGCCGCTGGGTAGACGCATATATATGAAAAAGGTTTATAATATAAGTATTATTATGGCAAAGTTTTAAAATTCATACAAGTTTAGTTGAGATAAGAGTATTCATTGTGGTAACATAAATTATTATATTTCATCGCCATTATATAAAATTTGTTAAAAAAATATTGATATCCCGTGTGTTTATTTAGTTTGAGTGAGTTCCATTTTCATGTAAAGAAACCCTTGGTATGTCATCTTAACTTTGGACAATTTGAACATATTTGCCTATGCCTCCTTCTTTATAATGTATTATAGATATGGAGAGAGGCTATTGTACAAAGGCTCCTTAAAATACAAAGTGTAAGAAGAAATCCTGACCATCGATCTGTGTTTTAATAAAAATCATCCTAAATTAATTACCCACGCTTGTTTTTAGGCTGTAAAAGTTTACAATCCATCCTGATTCTCCTCCTCACAACCATCCACCATTACTGGATCTTCATCATCAGCACCGTTCAACTAACCTCCGACCACCATCAAAATCATGCGACCTGAATCTTATTACAACAATCGCAGGTGAAGGGAGGGAAATCTATAAGCTTACAATCATCAACAGAACATTGTTTACCAAGATTTGGGATTGCCGGTGTACCCATTTTCAACCAAGCCAATCAATATTGTTTTGCAATTCTCATTTCATAACAAGCGATCAATCGATTTGCTCTGAAACATGCTAAGTTTTTTTAAACAAAATAACAGAGGATTATACAGATGTTGAAAAATACTCCAAAATAAAAGAGTAACCATCTAAAGGTAAATAAATAAGATGAAATGAATAAACGTGCGCTATCCTTGTAAAAAACTTTTATGAACGCAAGTTCTGTTTTCAAACAAAAAACAGAGCATGGTTAAATATAAACAGAGCTACAAAAAAACTAAAAATGCACCCATAAAACACACTAATAAAAACAAAAATGCACCCATAAAATCATAAAATGCATCCATAAAAATCATAAAACGCACCCATAAAAATCATAAAACGCACCTTCATCTCTCAAAGGCAGAACAACAAAATAAGCACTCAAAGACATGCACCCATAAAACGCACTCATAAAAACATAAAACGCACTCATAAAATCATAAAACACACCCATAAAAAAATCAAAAAGCACATGCTACCTTCATCGTCATTTTTATGTAATCACCCATAAAATCATAAAACAAACATTCATCTTCATATTCTTATTGATCATCAAAAATCTTCTTCTTCTTTTTCATTTTGTTCACTACCTAAATGATCGTTGTTTTTCAGTAAACATGTAGACTTGATGTTGACCCGATAGTTCTGGTGAGTGACGTTCTAGTCATTATTCAACTTCTCCGGTAAGTTTCAGGTGCTTACATTCTCGAATTCTTCATCTATCGCATCCGTGAATGGATTCAATTGTTGCAGAAGCCAAAAACATTGTCGAAATCTGAATCGTTGGGGTTTTGATTCAACTGATCATGTTCCACTATTAAGAATTTGGAATCTGTGAATGGATTCAATTGTTGCAGAAGAACGTGATTTACTTTGCCCTAGAATTTGACTACAATTGGGTTTAATTAGGTTAATCATGGTTTGGTTAAATTGACAGCTGGAAAATTTGTGACTTGCCATTGACGACGAGGCGAGCCTTGTACCGCTCCAAACTACAATCTTGTTTAAACTTGTGTCGAAATAGCCACATGCAACGTATAATTGGATGATTAGTAGGACGAAGAACCAATTCCCAAGTGTCATTATCAATTAATGTCGTATATTCGGTTTGCATAGCCTTTTTTCCAATTTCGGTCCGATAGGGCTTTTAGGTGGGATGTGGGTAATGGTAAGATCATTGGGGGAAGTGGTGGACAAGTTATATTTTCGGTTTGGTTTATGGATGCCGACCTTGCCCCGAGTGGTCATGTGATGAGTGTTTGGTTGGTTGGGAGGATTTTGTGGCATAGGTTGTTGTGGTATGGGTGGGGGTGGTTGCGTGGCAGATGGTGGGGAAGGTGGAGGTGAGGGAGGGCCATGGGTGAATGGTGGGGAGTCTTGTGTTGGTGACTAGGCTACGGGTGGGGTAGGTAGTGGCTTGGCTGCGGGTTGGGTAGGAGGGAATTGAAAAGATTGGTGTGGTGAGGGTTCGTCTTCTAGGAATTGATAAGTGGAAGGTGTGATTGGTGTGGAGAAGGGAAAGGTTGTTTCGTCGAATCATGCATTCAGACTGTCCGTTATGGGGTGAGGTTTGTGGACATGGAAAACGGAACACAAGGCCATTGGAAGTAGCAAAATTGTGGAAAACATTATTATCAAATTCTACCCCTAAGTCACATTGAAAAGATTTGATGTTTTTGTGAAATTGAGTTTGTATTAGTTTGTGGAATTTGACAAATGTTGGGAAGTTTTCGGATTTGAATTTTAGAGGATAGACCCAAACATAATGAGAAAAGTTATCAACTAAAACCATGTAGTATTTGTAAGAAGCATTACTAAGGACCGGTGAGGTCCGCAAATCACAGTGGATAATATCGAAGGGTGCATAAATAAATGAATTATAAGTAGTAAAAGAAAGACGTTTACTGTTCGCTAAATGACACAAATTGCAAAAATCAAAAGAGTCTTCATTACATGAAATGTTAAAACGACTAGAAAGAAATTTTAAAACTTGTATGCCAGGATGTCCAAGACGATCATGCCACTTATTTGAGGAAGCTATGAGTAAAACTTGACGAGGCGGAGTGAACGGGCAAAGATCACTAGTGCTATCATTGCGTGAAAGAGGTTGTCCAGTCTTGAGATCCTTCAAGGTAAATCCATAAGGGTCAAATTCAACAGATATAAGGTCTTTTACAACGTTTGGTGCATAAAGTATATTGTTAAGGTGGTACTTTGTATTAGGTGTGTCGTGAAATCCCTTACCCGAACCCAAAATAGGCAAAGTTTGGTCATTGCCTACTAATATGTGACAACAGTCAAAAAACCAGGTCAACATCCGTACATTTTTAGTTCCTGTTATCGTTTTATGTGCATCATTACCCCCCCCCCCCCCGTCTAGTGAAGCAAGAGTTAATCATAAAACTCAACATGGAATGCTTACAACACCCGGACAACACACACTAAACAAACCATTGTGAGGTTATCACACTCTAACACGTGAATATGAATCACAATCCTAACAATAAACAATACATGATCACAACTAGTGAACACTAATACATGTTAATGTCATCATCAATACCCGGCTCATGATCACCTACTTGGATGTCCCTACATCTAGAATAACTAAAGTATATGAGGACACAAACACCTACTAACACCATGATCAAGGCAAGGGTTACATGACTTAATAAACTATATAAACATGTCTTGGAAATAGATGCATGAACACTTGTGCCTAAACATATGTTTATACACATATAAGCACACACATACATCCATGGACACATACCCTCTAACCTATACACACATGATAACCATATTGTCCATAGACCAGTCACCTATCACCTCTACTAAATGAAATGATTCGGTCAATCCCACCCTAAACCATATGACAATGATCCACACTTACACTAAACTAGAATCCTTACACACTAAACTTCATCTCAAGACCTTTCCACAAATAAACTCTTGTTTGTTTCTCTTTGTTTGGGCCGAAAAGTTAAGCACAAGAGACAAGGAATTGCAAACATAGACTTAATTATCAACACATGCCTATAAACACCTAAACTTCTACAACTTAACGAGTTATGCCAACAAATAAGAAATGCCCAGAATGTGACAACGGAAGTTACTAGAATGTTTTAAGAAACCTCATAAGTCGCCAGGTAGAAAGTATAACTTACGACGATTATGGGCCAAGACGGATATGAGATTATACACACTTAGATAACTAACTAAAAGTTATCAATAGACAACACGGATACATTATTTAGCCTCGCATCTGAATTATTATCTAATTGAACTAGTCACGCTCGTCTTAACTTGATAAACTCTTCTAGTATATACCTGGCGTCTCCTATTAATTTCGTAAAAGACATGTTCAAAGTTGATATAACATCCTCGTTTTACTTTGTATATGCATTTTGCTACTATTAATACTCTTATTTTACGACTAACCTTTTGTGACAATGAGGCGAGTCAACCAAAAATTACCTACTACATCACTTCTCAAGACACTTTGAGTCAAAAAAACACAAGCCAAATGTGCTATTACTACCATTTGACTTCAGATGTCAAAGGTTATCAAACTACTTTTATTCTATAAGTGTTATTTCTTAACTCAAATTCCGCCTGTGTTTTATTTGTTACATTCGTAACTTTCGTCACTTTTATTTGATAAGCCTTATTCATCAACCCAATATCTTATTGAAAATTTTATATTTATTCTCTGTATAGATTTATAAATTTCACACTTTTTAGGCTATATTAGCAAGACTATATTACAAAATTCACAATATTGGACGACTAACTTACATATTCGGACCTGATTTATGATATCTTCCATAGCTTATGATAAAACCTATTACTTTAAGTTTTGCAACCGAATAACATGTCCCGAGGTTAAGGACCTGAATGTCAATTTAGAAGTCAATAATATCTTACTAAGAAGGTAGTTACCACTATGATTACCAAACTTTGGCAAACTAGAAACACTAAGCTAGAACATAGAGCTACACATAGGAAAGTTGTTAAAATTGGGTAGAATCACCCTAACGTACGGGGGGTTATGTTCATGGCAACCTATTAAACATGAATTGTGAAAGACAAGAGAATATAGTTTAAAGTATAACGCCAAACAGTGATTTGGTTTCATGACAAGGTAGTATATAAGACACGAAAAGGGTATTATATATCCCTTTAATTTTCATAAGATTCGACTAAACTACTATAGTTTGCAAATTATTCTTACAATAAGACAAGCCCAAAGGCTCAAAAGGAGTGTCATGTAATCTCTTAGCATGTGTAAGATCAACATAATGTATTGGATAATATAATTTCCAGAGTATTCCCTGAGTTATTTCTATACATCGCGTCACTCACCCTAGAATTATAAGAGACAGACTTCGAAGGTTTGAGGATTTGACAATTTTACAGATAAGAGATGTGGAACTACATACAATTTCTTAGGAATAACACTAAGGGATTGATATTTGATCGAATAATATTCTTATTAGACTCAAAAACCGATAATTGAGGTTTCGTCTACCAAACAACCTACCCAAACTGAATATTAAGAAAACTAAGGTTTTTTTGGCCGTCTTGTAATGGGGTGAAACTTAGGGACGGGCTTTTCCCCAGCGGGATTGGCAGGACAGAGAAAGGGGTGAAGCTCCTTGGAGGTGCTGTCAGTCGAGACTCTTACTTTATACGGGAATTGGCAGTGCAGAGAGCCTCACGTGCGGTTGATCTTATGAAACTTTTGCCCTGCCTTAGGGATCCCCAAAGTGAACTCCTCTTGCTCAGATCTTGTATGGGGTCGGTAAACTTCTTTTTGGTTTGCGGACCTGCCAACCCGCACTAATGGATGAAGCGACATCGTGTTTTGACAAGGGTCTGCGGGGAGCTATTGAAGACATAGTGGTATGTGGGGGTCCGTTCTTTTGTGACCTACAGTGGCGACTGGCGTCCATGCCGATGCGTTTGGGAGGATTAGGGCTCCTCTTAGCAAAGGATGTTGGGGTGTATGCTTTTGTGGCATCGCGAGCTCAGTCTTGGAATCTCCAAGACCACATCTTAAGGAATAGCGGGGTTGTTGACATGGACTTGGACTACATGCAGGCCCTTGAAAGGATAAATGACTATCTCCCACGTTTTGATATTGGCGGTTTTTCTAACAAGGACACCCCACCCCCCAAGCCTCAGGAAACTTTGGCGAATGTTCTTTTTGGAAAAATCGCACAAAGCCTGGGTGAAGCTTTCTGTCCCCCGCCAAAGGCAGTTATTGAATGCTTGCAAGGCCCCCATGCCCAAGATTTCCTGAATGTTATCCCAAACGAAGGTTTGGGCCAAACCATGTCTGGGGTTGAATACAGTGCAGTTCTTAAATATCGTTTGGTGATCCCCATGTACCATGAAGATGAAGTCTGTCCGATTTGTCGTAAGGCATACGTGGACAAATACGGAGAACACGCGGTTCACTGTAAGGAGTTGCCTGGTTTCAAATGTAGGCATGACTGGGTCGGGACGTTCTTTGGGACATTTTAAGAAGGGCTGGGATCTCAGCCCCTCCTGTGAATTTCCTCTCGGACCCCGCATAAGGGAGATCCACCCTACGTCCAGCAGACCTGCTTGTCTTTGGGTGGGCCGCGGGGAAACACGTCCGCGTCGACCTAACATGTGTATCTCCCCTGGCTGGTTTAAGGGATAGTGGTTTTGTAGCATGGCAAGCGGTGCGGAAAGCAGAGGCGAAGAAAGTTGAGAAGCATGCCAAACCTTGTGAGGAGGACCAACACGTTTTCGTACCCCTCGCATTTGATACCTTTGGCTCCTTGGCACCGGAAGTCATCCGTTTCCTAACCAGAGTCCAAAGGGTTATTCATGGCAGTGTCTCGACTCCCGGGGGCATGGGTTCGTTTTTAGTAGGTTAGGGTTTGCCGTCCAGAAATGGGTGGCGGCGCGGCTTGTTGCCCGTTTGCCCGCTATCCTGATGTAATTTTTTGCAATTATGTGTTAATAAAATCTTTAAAAAAAAAAAGTTAAACTTAAAAAAAAAGTTTTAACTTTTGATGTATTTATTTGAACCTTTAGAATTATCAAGTAAACCCTCATGCTCGGATTAGTTTTTATTTTTTGTTTAAGGTATAAATAAATAGGGTTAGGATCAAATACACAGTGAAAGAAAAATAGGAAGTCGTAGGAAGGGTATCAAACGGACTCCGATTGAACTCATTCAAGCGGCATTGGATTCGTTTTATCGAACCCTACAACGTGAGTTTTTAGGTCTTCGTTTTTTTGAGGTTTTAGCTTGTGGTTTTTAGAATATGCGTTATATCATTGTGTCTTTCATGTACCATTGTGTCTTTTTCTTATTTCCATCATTGTGTCATTTTTTCAATTGATTGTGTCTTTTTTCTTCAGCATTGTGTTATATTTTTTTGCACTGTGTTATATTTTGTGGCTCATTGTGTCATATTTCATGATTTATTGTGTTTTTTGTATCCTTCTCACCCTTCTCATTTTTATTACGTTGTGTAGAATAACTTGACCCTAAATAAATATTAGACTTTGTTTGTAGGGCTGTGCAAAGGGTCCGGAACCGAGCCGACCCAACCCGGACCCACGAGAACCGTATACCCTTTTATTATTGAAATTAGGAACCACGAACCGAACATTAAAAGGCTATGTGGTTCCGGGTCCGAAAGGTTCTTACGGGTCGGGTAAAAGGGTCTGACCCTCTAGAACCCATTAATGCAATAGCCACGTTTAGAGGATTTACATATTCCTATTCTTTTACGATGCACGTAAAAGAATTCCTCCATATGGTTCTAAGGCCGTCCGTTGTGGACGCACGAGCGAACGTGCGCAAGCCACCGACGTGACTATCAAGTAATCCTGTCACTTGACCACGTTGTGGTCGGAGGTGAGCAATGGCGCGACCAAAGGTCATTTTTCCCGTTAACCTACACGACCACCATCGCTTGTGCTCGCGCCGAGACTGTTCGCGTGGGGCTGTTGTGGCTGGGGTGAGCACGGGCGCTGAAACCTCGTTCGCGTCGTGCTAATCGCACTTCCACAACGGACAGTCTAAAAATAGCCCATGAGTTTTTTTAAGTCATTTTTTGTTTCTCGACTTATGTTTTCGTAACAATTTTGTCATTCTCATCAATAGAAACATTATGTGAATTTGTTATGTATACATAATAAATACACGCTATGTATACATAATAAATACACGCACACACTAACATCAGAGCGATATATATAAATATTTACTTCAAATTTGGATATAATATATATTATATAATATATCACATCTATGCATATCCATTAAGCCGAAAAATATTTCAAGAAAAATACATTGTTATTATTATAATTAATATTTTTAATATTGTATTAACATTACATGAAATCGATTACAATAAAACGTAAAAACGAATAGTGAAAAGACTAAAAAAGATTAATTTTTTTATTTTTTAATTAAAATACAAACTGTTCTTGTGGTTCTTATATTAGAACCGTGGGTTTGAAACCGACCCGACCCGGAACCGATAATTCATGTAAATCTAGAACCGAAAACCGACCCATATATTTAAAAAGGTTCGGGTCCAAGGTTCTCGTAGGTCGGGTCCAAGGTTCTCGTGGGTCCGAACCACGAAATGCTCACCCCTATTTGTTTGTATGTTTTTTTCTATTTTGTATATATATAATTATAATTTACTTCATATTTTTTTTTAAATCTAACATAACAAAGATGTAACTTCAACCGTAGAAATTGATAGTGAGCTTTCCTTTAGACAATGACCATCCTCTTTGTTTGGTAAACCAACTCCCAAATTGTTGAGGCAACAATTCTACTAAAACACAGATTTCATAACATAGAAATGGTATCCCTATTTGATACGTGTTTACATGAAATTTAGAAAACTCTTGCTTATACTCTCCTATATGACATGGCTTAAGAACCCGAAGCAACCGTAAACACTATTCTGATCTTTTGACAATGGATTCGTCACTTCAGATTTCATAATTTCTTCTAACTCAACAACCACGTCCTTCATCTCCGGTCTTTTCGTAGGGTCTGTGTCCCAACATCTTTGCATTAATCGAGCCAACGATCTTGGACAATTCACAGGTACACTCGGCCTCATTTCCTGAATTATAAATATACAATAACGGTTTCTGTCAATACCAAATTCTATACAAGAAATAATTAGTACCAGGATCATAAATAAAATTAGCATATAAACATATATGCATACATACCTTGTATATAGTTGCCGGGATGTTGTCCAACTGATACGTATATGCCATGTCGCAGCAATATATCTCCCACAAACATATTCCAAAGCTGTAAACGTCACACTTACGCCCATATGGTTCCCTGCTAAAAACCTAAAAAAATAACCACAATTTGTTAGGACTAAAAAAAAGCAAATATATGAGTACAAATGTAAAGAATTATAAAAGAAATCATACCTCAGGAGCCATATAACCCAGAGTCCCGACTTCATTACTCGTAAATAACACCTCTAAAGGATCAAAAATTGCCTCTCCAAAATCAGCAAGTTTCATCTTCTTACTTTGAACGTCGATAAGTATGTTCTCTGGCTTCACATCACGGTGAATAATTCTTTTGGAATGAAGATAACTCAACCTAACATTAAATAAAACTAGTGGTTTTGACTCCGGCGCTTTGCGCCGGAGTTTGCTCGTGTCAAGACTTTGGTCGTTAGTAGTGATGTATACCATTTTTGATAATGATGTAATATCAACGACGGTGTTATTTGCTCATAAGTAGTCGGGTTCGTCAATATGCATACGTTAGTGTTAAATTAAAAGGTATAAAAGTATACATACTGTAAAGGTAAAGGTATGAAAGTTACATTAAATTTTGTTTTAGTCTAACGGGAAAGGTTTTATAGCCTTCAACAATTAAATTGTTATAAAGCCTTTATATGAATTGAATACGAAAACCATAGACTAATAATAAGGTTTGTGTTATTTAATTCAATAATATTTATGCGGGACATCACATTTTATTTGCAACATATCAGACGCAACTAATAACTTTCCTCCAATGCCACCTACCTTTTTCCCTATCTACATCAAATGAAATTTGACCATGATAAAAACAAAAATATGTAGTTGTAGATCAACTTTAGGTAGGTGAATTGAAGCAAGTTTATCGGTATGTGGTAAGTTTTCATCATCAACAGCAGCCGCAATATCTGTTATTCATAGGATTCAAAGAGATAGAAAACAAATCCAGATGGTGGCGGTAGTTATGGCGGTGGTGCTTTGCCGGCTAAGAACCTCGGGATCAGGGGTTTGTTCTGTGGGTATGACCCGAGCACACGTGGTGGTTCGGTAGCCGGAGACGGGAGACGTGGATTTTGTCCTTTCTCTTAACGCTCTCTGTCTCTCACTTTCTCAATCTTTTGTAGGTGGAGGAGAAGTACAAAGATCAGACGTTAAAATGAAGGTTACGTAGTGGTTGTGGCTTTGCGATTTGGTGGTAACCATCCTCTCACTACATAGCTCTTAAGGGTTTCTAAGATGAAAGAGAGGTTTAAAATGTGTATGTGGTTTGAGATGGGATCAAAGAAAGACGTGTGCTTAGATGGTGTACAACAGGTGGAGGGGGCATACTTGTGTTAAAAAGGCCTAAAAAGCAAAATAATTACAAATATACCAGTGGGTCATTCTAGCATAGAGTGGTTTCAAATCTTTTACTTTGATAGAAACAGAATTAAAAAAATAATAAACCTACTGTTCAAATTAGCTAATCATTAAATATATATAGAATTCAGTGATTAGTTTTTTGAAAATTTAATTTAAAATTAAGAAGTAAGATGTTGAATATTACATACCCTCTAGCAATGTCAAGGGCAGATTGAAGAACAACTTTCATAGGTAGCTTCTTTTCACAGTTCTTCCACAAATATGATCGGAGGGAGCCACCTTTCATATATTCTGAGACAATATAAAAGTCACTTTCAGTGTTTGATTTCTTGCTCTTGTTCTTATGGTCTAAATTGGTCTTCATGGACATAGTTGCTCCTATCATCTGCAAAACATTTACACAAATATGAAATGGTAAGAAATCATACTTAGCCTTAGTTGTACATGCATGTATGGGGTGTTCACGGTTCGGCTTAAAACTATGAAACCGCCTAAACAGGTCATCGATTTGGTTTTCTGGTTGATCTTTCTCTAATCTTTTGGTCGGTCGGTTTTAAAAATACCGGAACAAATGGTTTGGTTTAAGGATTCTATTTAGACCTGCCGTGTAAAACTGGGCTTGATCATATGACTAGAATAAATATTGTTGTATATATTGTACATAATATATAAAATTAGTTATTTATATCCGGTTAAAATGAATACCATTGTGCAAAGTGACTAGAAGTGCATGTCAACTGGCTGCTCATGCATTTATAAACCTGGACAACATGAACATCCAGGACATACCTTCTAAACAGTGGCCTGCCTGCTTGGCTATGAACACTTTTATGCTCATGTAAGTGTACTCTATAACTACTTACAAAGTTACAATAACACTACACTTCAATTATTTGTGACAAATATTAAAGGTATATATACTAGTCAACTTAATTAGTGATTTCACTCTTTAACTAATTTTTAAACTTTGTGTTTTTTGTACATTGAAAATCGTGAAACCAAACCGAAGTCAAACCGTTAGTAATGGTTTGGTTTTGGTTTACAATGATACAAAAAAACATTACTTATGGTTCGACTCACAGTTTTGCCTAAAAACCGGACCATAAACACCCTTATTTGTATGGATCTCAATGTATTGTCATACTTTAATGTTAACGTACAGTAAAATTAGAGATCAAATATACCTTTGTGACATTAGGGTGGTCAAGATTTTTCCATAAACTAGCCTCTTTCATAAAATCTTTCTTCATGCACTCCTTTATAGCTTTTGTAACCTTGCCGAAATCAAGAACTTTCACTAAAACAACAAAAAAAAAAGTCAAAGCCTTAACAAAACACGACACAAACTCAAAAAGAAGATAACAAATCAACAGTTTGTTTTACCTGCTACTCTTTGGCCATGGTATGAGCCCTTGTAAACCACACCATAAGATCCACGACCAATAACTTTGCCGAAAACAAGCTTAAGAGGCTCGATAGTTTCCTGCCATTGTTCTTGTTGTTCATGTCTCTTTTGTTGTTGAGTGATCATGAGATCAGTAGATTGTACTCGATTTAGATGATGCCGGCAACTCAATGGACCGACAAACTGGCTGCGATTGATTTGAAGGTTCAACACGTCGATTACATTATGGGGTTCTTCCATGATTGTTCCTGTGTATGAAGGTTTGAACTTTGAAGCAGTTTGTTTATGTGGGTTGGACGTACGTAATTTAATCAAGAAGTGATTTGATGCTTTAGTTATTAAGCTACCTATATATACAAAATCGACCATGCATATCTATTAATCTTAACCGTAGCCGACATTCAATATTATTTGGATAGTAATTATTTAGTATTCATCCAAATGAAGCAGTTTGTTTAGTGTGGGTTGTATGTACGTAATTTAATCAAATTTGATGGATTAGTTATTAAGCTACCTATATATACAAAATCGAGCATGCATATCTATTTATCATAACCGTATAGCCGACATTTGATATTATTATCTCTTGGATTTATTGAAGCAGTTTATTCGGATAATAAGTATTCATGCAAATGAATCTTATCTTAGTTAATTATATAGGAGTGCTTTTAGGTTATATTATTAAGGATTGTAGTCTATTTAAAATTTGTGTTTTTTTGGGTATTTAAGCTTAGGTCATTGGATGTAATTTGTATTCTAGAATCGTACATTCAATAAAACTGTGAGTATTGCGTCCCTATTTTTTTTAGTTCGTGTTCTTTGGAGCCCGATAAACTTTATTTTCAACTAATTTTTTATTTGAGATGTATAGTCCAACCACAACTTAAGTTTTATAAATCAAGCCCAAGTGAAGGGTTAAATTACAACTATAAATAAAATAATACATGTTTCATATTGTTTTCATCAACCTTGAATAACATAAAAAATTCCTAGTATATATTTAATATAACTAGTAACTTCCGCTACTAAAAAATCACATATAAATATGATTAGTTGTTTTGATGGACACGCGTTGAACGAGTGCAATAAGTTTCCAAGTTAGTTTCCTTTGTCGCATTCAAACCTATCCGACCTTAACCTTATTCAGTCTTAGGTTAGTTTAAAAACACACGATTATTGGTCCCATTGTTAGCCATTAACTACCACAAATTTTATTCATACAAACTATTAGGAAATAACAAATCTTATGGAGCAATATCCTCCTACTTCATCAATTTGTAGTCTTGTAACTTGTACTTAAAGTGTTGTAAGAATGCAACCTAAACATTGCAAGATCCTTTCTCCTAGCCATCTTCTTCTTCTTCCTTTTTTTTCGGTCACTTCCTCTTTTATTCCCATGGCTGCCGATCCATCCTCTATCCCTCTCCATTCCCTTAGTCACTTAATTAACATCAAATTAACCTCAACAATTATCTTCCATAGGAGAAACAAATTACTCCGGTCCTATCCTATCTCAAGCTTCTCGGTCATGTAACCGGCAATACCCCTTCACCACCCGAAACTATCCTATTCGATAACAAACTTGTGGTCAACCCTGATTTTCTGGCTTGGCAAATAGTCGATACGAAAGTTCTTCTCCTAATCAATTCTACCCTAACCGAATAAGCCATGGCCAAAACCATTGGACATACCACGGCCAAAGCCGTTTGGAAAGCCCTAGCCAATGCCTATAGCCACTCCTCTATCGAACGAACCACATTCTCAAAGATTCCCTTTGAACCCTTCAAAAAGGAACCTCTTCGGTTTCAGAATTTGGTCAAAAGTTCAAACCTTTAGCCGACCAACTTTCGGCTATAGGTCATCCCATAAGCGATGAGGATAAATGCCATTGGTTCCTTTGTGGACTCGACGCCTCTTCTGAAAATTTTTCCACTTCTCCAAGAACCATTCACCCGGCTCCCTTATTTCGTGATCTCTTGGCTAATGCCGAGAATCAAGATATGTTTGTTAAGCAACTTCATGGTTCTCAATCATCCCAAGCCGCCTTTTATGTCCACCCGAATAAAACCTCTCACATTCGTCCTCCTTCTTCGTCTCGTGGAAGAGGCCGCACCTCTTCCTCTCGAGGCCAAAATCCCTCCTACACCAAAAGACCTCCACGTTGCCAACTTTGTTGCCAATTAGAACTCCGTACTGTAAATAGCCTTGTGTTATCAAAATTGCGAATCATAATATAAGTTTTAATATGAAATTTTGTAATGTTTGAAATCATAAACTTAAACTCACTAGCATAAATTGGCCTTTTTTATCACTATTCGAGACAAATTTCTAACTTCTAGGGACACGCTAGATCCCAACTCCAATTGCAAAATCTCATCTTCAAATATACCACATCATCACATATTCATCGGATTATAACTACCTCTCTCTCTATAACTACTGACATCGTTTTGCAAGTTTTCTACCATTATACATTGCCGTGGGTATTCTTTAAGTATCGGTTTAGTTCGTTACAGTACCAATACGATACATGCATGTTAGTTGCAAATTTAGGCATATTTTATAGCATTATATCACTCTCTTGTTACCACATATCATGCATTTAGCATATAGTTTCATCATTATTTTCTTAAACACTTGTTATGGTGGAATGGAATCTACTTTGGTTTGTTTTTTGTTGATTTTGTATTTGCAGAGTGTGTGCAAATGATAATGAGCATTAGATAGATTGATTGCGATTATGAAGGGAAACGATGCGAAATAATTGTGGATGAGAAAGGGTTCAAAATGAAATTATTTCGAATTGCAATCATATTACTTAAAGGATGTTGGGATGTAATAAAGAATCTAGAGGAACTCATGAGCTGATATATTATATAGACATCAAGTTAACACATGGAGCTTTTATCTAATTGGTGAGTTGATTCCTTTAAATTGATATGGAGGTGAATGCATTAGATGGAAGTATGGAATAAATTGTGGAGACCAAGGATTGAGAGTAACAAGTTTCAAGTCATGTGGACTTCAAAAGTCAACATATCAACAACATTAAATCAGTTGGATTTATATGTCATGAATCCCGAAAGAATTAAAAGAAATAGTTGGCCGATTAAATTGGGCAGCCCACAAGCTTAGGAAGGGGGGCCATCGAATTGTTGGAGTATATGGGGATAACAATCTTGGTCGAAAAAAGGGGAGAATTGATTTTGGGGGAAGCAATTAGAAGAAGCAAACAATTTAGGTTTTTGGCTTCATATGTGTTTTAATTTAATGTTTTGTTTCTCATTATTTTCGTTTGTTTTAGTCATGTCCGACTAGAACTTTTTTATTATGGTATTAACTTTCTCATCAAACAGTCGTATAATATTCTTCGCTAAATCATCACTAATCTTACTTAAATTGAAACAATCAAGATCAGGCCGAACGTTTAACTCCTCGTGAAACTTGTTTTTGAAAAACGTACGCACTTCTCGTTAGACAATATCCGGTTTAGACACCCATTCACAGTTTATCAATAGCCCCGGAATAGAGTTCCACACTCTACGTTTATTAATAATCCCATGAAAGAACCGAGTATTCTCGTCGCCCTCTTTCGCCCACTGTATCCTAGATTTTTTCCTAAGATCTTTGGACTTGAAAACTTCCAACTCTTTTAATCTCGCATTAGCTTCCTCAAACACCCACTGTTCGGCCTCCGAAAAATCCCGTTCTTCAATTATGCTATCCAGGATTCAAACATCTTGAACCAAACTTTCCTCCTCCTCACACTCGGCCTTAACAATCGACGCTTTCCACTTCACAATTGCACTTCTCAACACCTTCAAATTGTTCATAAAGCACACATCAGGCGCTCCATGTCCACGAAAATCTGAACATGTCTTAGTAACCACCTCATCAAAACCTTGTCTATGTAACCAAGAATTCAAAAATTTGAACAGTTTCGCTCTGAAATTCTGGTCTTCCACCTTCAAGATTAAAAGACTATGATCCGACTTGTCTCTAGACAACGCTCGATATTCCGCACTCGGCCATTCTGAAAGAACACTCCAAGACACAAAAACCCGATCAATACGACTACACTTATTACCGACATAAGTGAATTTGCGGCCCTTTAAAGAATACTCATGAAGCCCACTATCTTCCAAAAAGTTGTTAAAAACATTAGTAGTGGCCACATTAAACTTAGAATTCCTTCGCTCTCCTCTGTCCCGAACACAATTAAAATCTCCTCCCATGATCATGTAACCATTAAAGTTCACAATAAGCCGTTTTAAATCCTCCCACAACACCTTCTTGTCCCCCACCTTCTGAGGAGCATAAACGTTAATAAATAAGAAATCTTTCCCACCGTATTTCACAATCCCCCAAATAGAAAATAAATATCGACTCTTAACCACCGAACTTCTAACGAACCGCTTAGAGTCCCAAAGAGACACCAACCCTCCCGATCTACCCGTCGCTTAAACCCCTTCCATACAAAAATCTCCGTTACCCAATATTTACCCATATCCACTCCAACCAAAGAAGAAAACTGTGTTTCTTGTAACATCACAAACTAACATCATTATGAATCCTAATTTTACGATTCCAGTCGCCTTTTTCATCACTCCCCAACCCATGAATATTAACAAAAATTACATTCATTTATCAACCAATTGTGAGCCTTCTTTAATGACCTCCTTAGTGATTGCTTCTTGAAAATTATCTATATTCTCGGACCTAACGCCTTCACCAAAAGGATAGTTTCCTGGACTTCGTTGGTATGCAATGCTTCGACATCAATATTATTCGGCCCTTCTAACCCCTCCTCATCTACCTGACTAACATTAACATTATCCTCCACCTCCGCATCGACTCCTCGGTTTAAATCGGGATTTAGAAACTCCACCGCATGTCGACCTTTTCATTTTCATTACTTGGCGTCTAGAATTCCGGAAAAATAAATCTATCAATATCAAATATATTAGACGCATCTCTTTGTCGTTTCTTTGGCCTGTCCTGTCCCAAATTCGAAGGAGACTTATCAACATCCAACTTCTTTCTAGATCTCCTACTCCTTTTATGCTTCGATTTAGTCACCTCAGTTCCTTCCTTAAAATGATTAGAAAACATATCCTTAATATTCATGTTATTCCCATCCACTGAAACATTGGTCAAGGGGTCAATCCCATCATTCAAAGAATCAATCCCATTACTCGGCTATACCACATCATTCCCCACCAACTCCCCATCCTCCATCCTGATAACATTTTCCTAGTCCGTAGCTTTCATCGACACGCCTATATCCACCTCTTCTATATCCTCCCCTATATCCACCAAAGAATCTGGAATCCAACCCGCCACCTCCTCCTCAACTAGCACTTTAAAAACTTGGTCTTGCCACTTCAATGAACAATTATGAAAAATACGATCAACAGACTTTGAAACAACACCAACACAAGCATTACGAAAAATCATTCCCCTCCTCTTCAAATAAAGCCGATTGAATAACAGTACCAAACTTCGAAGCAATCACATCAAAGACTTGAGGATAGGACAATGTCAAAGGAACGCCAAACAGTTTTAACCAAGCGACTCTCTCATAATCCAAATTTTGACCCCGCCACGACTCACACCTCTCAAAAGCCAGCATCCACGCTTCTTTATTATCCAAAAACACCTCCTTCTCTTCAGAGCTTTCGAACACAAGTAAAACAACAAATCCTCCTACAAACCCAAAAAAAATTAGTTTAGATTAGTTTAGTTATTTCTTTTTGTTTAGTTCAGTACTACTCGGTTTTTCTTGTTTTTGACTGTGCAGATCAGTTTGGGGATCTACAATGAAAAGAGTTTATTCATCATGCATAGGTTGCAGTAATTTAATTCACACGCGTTATGATTGCCATGAGTTTCAAAAAAAATTGAAGACAACTGAAGAAGAGTATATGAGTTGGATGTTTATTATGATGATGTGCAAGATTATTATCCAACTTGGGAAGATTATTGTCAAAACAACAAGGATCATTATGCTGAGTCTAATCGAATTTATAAGAGTTCACAGGCGAATATGCAACATTTGTCAAGTTACCATGAGGGGTATGATGATTATCCCCATGAATACCCTCAGGTAGCATACGAGGAGGTTAATCAAGATAGCCAAGGGGATTATGATGGGTACTCGAACCAACAGACAAACTATTGGGATCAATGTCAGTACCTTTATCAGATACAATATAATGTTGCTAACTTGTATGCCAAGGCGTTTAAAAAGTTTTATCAATGTGAGGACGAGAACATCATTCAAATGGACTTGCTTGTGTCTGAAATTGATAAATTACTATCAATAGGCTACATGTCAGATCAACTACGAGTGGACTACTTAAGTATGAAATGTGAAGTATTGTTGAAGAAAATACAAGTAGAAGAGTCCATCTCACCATTATCTGATGATATCACAAACCATTCTCGGTTTGGGGATGAGGTTGTGGAGATTAATACCACACCAGTTCCCCTATTTGTTGAAGAGCCACGAGTGGAACAAGCTGTTGTTGGTGATGAAGGTGTTGCAAGTCTTTTTAAATCTGAAATTGTACGTTTAAACTCAATTGAAGACTTAGCATTTCTTGAAGACCTGGTGGCTGAGGTGATCCAAGTTTCTCATCAAGCTCCTCCCGTATTGATTATTACACCCAACAAAGTCGGGGATGAGGCTTTGAGGACGAATATTAGGAGGGTGAGATCACAAGATATTGAGCATGTGATCATGAAACGGCTCCACTGCAACATCTACTCAAAATACATGCCAATCATCGTTAAGCTGGCGTGGATATGTCACGTTAACTACCAAGCCTATGTTGGAAATTCAGTAGGCAAATGTTCCTTGAGACCACCATGAATGAACATCAGATATGATTGTTGTTTATTTTGTATATTTAGTTGTTTTATTTATTTTTATTTTTATGTTCGAGTGTGTTCGAGTCTGTTTTATTTTTTGTTGGAGTCATGGGATTGCTTGTTATGATTTGAACTACAAGAATAGATTGCCCTGCCCATACTCAATCTCCATTCGGGCAGGGACGATCTGGAAATCACTAAATATGTTTGCAGGTATCCAGGTTTGTTTTACTGTTGTATTTTATTTTTATTTATGCTTTATTTTATTCCTAGCTCACATTGAGGACAATGTGTGGTTCAAGTGTGGGGGCGGGGAAATTTCATTTTTATTTATTTTTAAGTTTTAAAAAAAATCAAAAAAATTTGAAAATTGAAAATGTCTTGAAAATTGTTCCTAAAAAAGCATTCTAATCAGATATAAAGCAGCTCTTTCAGTACATACTAGTTTGTTGATTGTTTTGGCAGTAGATCCTTAGTCATGGTCTAGTTTGTGAAAAGTTAATATTAACCATTTTTAGCAGCTACATTTAAGGAAAAAAAGTTTAGAATTGTCTAACTAGGTTTAACAAGCTATTGGTATTAAATACTTGCTCACATCGGTAACCCATTTCCCCACTTTTGTGAGTTCTTGAGCCTACTAGATGATAGGTTGATTCATGTATATATATATATATATATATATTTATATTCATTTGTTGAGAGTAGGCCAAATGTTTCTCTGTTGCAGAACTTGTGTAATTTGATACATGTTGAGGTTGTAGACTATATGTGCACGTACATGACAAAGGCGATTTAGGATTCCCCTTTTTGTTTGACACCTTTTATTTGTTTTGTGTTTACCTGTTTACCTAAAATCACATTGTTGAGTCTATACCCTTTCGTTTGTTAAACCTATAAAGTTACCCAAATCGATGACATCCATTGTGTTCTATGTTTATGTTCAAGTGTTTGATCTATTTTAAGTTCTGAAGAAAAGAAAAAGAAAAAAAAAAGAGAAAAAGAAAAGAAAAAAATAAAAGTATACGTTATGGGTCAAATATGTCCAAAGTTGTGTGTTATTGTGATTTGTGAATAAGGATTGTCAATCATGTTGGTCTCACCATTTTATTTTAGCCACTTCTAGCCAAATCTATCCTACCTTTACCCTAAGCCCAAAACCCATAAGTCCTTTAGATACGTGAATTGTCAACAGTTGAGGTGTGATTGTTATACAAGCCTATGATAACAGAGTTACATGTGTGGTTTTGAGTGAAAAATACTAGCTCATTACTTGCTAGTCCAGATATTAAACCGAGTGGAGTGAAAATTTGTGAGGGGTGTGTTGCATGAAAATAAAAACCTGAAGCATGTTACGCTTAGTCGGGTTAATTCTGTTTTTAAATGGAAATCAATTTGACTTGCTGAATTAACACATCTGATGCGGATCTGTAGATGGGGTACGACTTTGGACCTTAGCTAAGGTATGATGGGGCGACATGTGTGCTAGTCTGTGATAATGTCTTGTGCATAGTGAATATATATAGATAAGTTTTTTCGAGACGAAAAAACATAAGTGTGGGGTGTGATGTGTTGTCAAACGCATCATATTTATTTGATAGTTTTGTATACTTTTAAGTCTTTTATAGTGTGTTTTTAATATGTCTTAGTTATTATTTAGTGTTACTGTGTGACAAGTATTCGTATGCTAAATAAAGAGAAAACAAGCAAAAATGATTCAACTAAGCTAAAAAGAATGTTCGGATAATAGTGGATGGTTAATATCATGTCATTTATAAATGATTGCGAAAATACAAAACAACGAAAGAAACATATTTTGAGTTCAATTTGAATCAAATGAAATTGATTGAATATTAATTATATTAATTAATCTTATGGTTGAACTATTATGAATTACTAGTGGGTTTATCCGCGCGTTGCAACGGGAGCCACAAATGGGTTGCAATACAATATTATGATACTTAGGGTTTTTTTGCAAGTTACGCAAAAAGAATAGAAATGTGCACACTATGTTTTAACAAGTATTCGTAGAAAGAAAAGAAAAGAAATGTGCACCGCCACTTACAACTAATTTCACCACAAAAACCATGTACTCATTATTGAACAAATCTTAATAAACCAAAGGTATATTACCGCAACAGACCAATATGAACATAAACATCACTCTTGTGTAAGTTTTCCGGTCATTGCATATCTACATAACCGTGCCATTGAAGACACCTTGCTAAATGATAAAGTTCATTTACATGACAAAAGCATGTCGTAATAATATGATATTGTATAAACTATCATATGAAAGTCATTGTCCATTTGGAAATTAAAAGTTTTGATTTTGTAAGTTTGTAATTGACTTGCCCAACTTGACACAACAGCTAAAAAATTGCCCAATGTAGCCGGTGAGTCGAACCATCCCGTCCACTTTGCCGCTGGGTAGACGCATATATATGAAAAAGGTTTATAATATAAGTATTATTATGGCAAAGTTTTAAAATTCATACAAGTTTAGTTGAGATAAGAGTATTCATTGTGGTAACATAAATTATTATATTTCATCGCCATTATATAAAATTTGTTAAAAAAATATTGATATCCCGTGTGTTTATTTAGTTTGAGTGAGTTCCATTTTCATGTAAAGAAACCCTTGGTATGTCATCTTAACTTTGGACAATTTGAACATATTTGCCTATGCCTCCTTCTTTATAATGTATTATAGATATGGAGAGAGGCTATTGTACAAAGGCTCCTTAAAATACAAAGTGTAAGAAGAAATCCTGACCATCGATCTGTGTTTTAATAAAAATCATCCTAAATTAATTACCCACGCTTGTTTTTAGGCTGTAAAAGTTTACAATCCATCCTGATTCTCCTCCTCACAACCATCCACCATTACTGGATCTTCATCATCAGCACCGTTCAACTAACCTCCGACCACCATCAAAATCATGCGACCTGAATCTTATTACAACAATCGCAGGTGAAGGGAGGGAAATCTATAAGCTTACAATCATCAACAGAACATTGTTTACCAAGATTTGGGATTGCCGGTGTACCCATTTTCAACCAAGCCAATCAATATTGTTTTGCAATTCTCATTTCATAACAAGCGATCAATCGATTTGCTCTGAAACATGCTAAGTTTTTTTAAACAAAATAACAGAGGATTATACAGATGTTGAAAAATACTCCAAAATAAAAGAGTAACCATCTAAAGGTAAATAAATAAGATGAAATGAATAAACGTGCGCTATCCTTGTAAAAAACTTTTATGAACGCAAGTTCTGTTTTCAAACAAAAAACAGAGCATGGTTAAATATAAACAGAGCTACAAAAAAACTAAAAATGCACCCATAAAACACACTAATAAAAACAAAAATGCACCCATAAAATCATAAAATGCATCCATAAAAATCATAAAACGCACCCATAAAAATCATAAAACGCACCTTCATCTCTCAAAGGCAGAACAACAAAATAAGCACTCAAAGACATGCACCCATAAAACGCACTCATAAAAACATAAAACGCACTCATAAAATCATAAAACACACCCATAAAAAAATCAAAAAGCACATGCTACCTTCATCGTCATTTTTATGTAATCACCCATAAAATCATAAAACAAACATTCATCTTCATATTCTTATTGATCATCAAAAATCTTCTTCTTCTTTTTCATTTTGTTCACTACCTAAATGATCGTTGTTTTTC
The DNA here is from genome assembly GCA_030844895.1 of Ambrosia x helenae. Taxonomy (NCBI): domain Eukaryota; kingdom Viridiplantae; phylum Streptophyta; class Magnoliopsida; order Asterales; family Asteraceae; genus Ambrosia; species Ambrosia x helenae. The sequence continues at coordinate 6,768,633 of CM061229.1, forward strand.
AGTAAACATGTAGACTTGATGTTGACCCGATAGTTCTGGTGAGTGACGTTCTAGTCATTATTCAACTTCTCCGGTAAGTTTCAGGTGCTTACATTCTCGAATTCTTCATCTATCGCATCCGTGAATGGATTCAATTGTTGCAGAAGCCAAAAACATTGTCGAAATCTGAATCGTTGGGGTTTTGATTCAACTGATCATGTTCCACTATTAAGAATTTGGAATCTGTGAATGGATTCAATTGTTGCAGAAGAACGTGATTTACTTTGCCCTAGAATTTGACTACAATTGGGTTTAATTAGGTTAATCATGGTTTGGTTAAATTGACAGCTGGAAAATTTGTGACTTGCCATTGACGACGAGGCGAGCCTTGTACCGCTCCAAACTACAATCTTGTTTAAACTTGTGTCGAAATAGCCACATGCAACGTATAATTGGATGATTAGTAGGACGAAGAACCAATTCCCAAGTGTCATTATCAATTAATGTCGTATATTCGGTTTGCATAGCCTTTTTTCCAATTTCGGTCCGATAGGGCTTTTAGGTGGGATGTGGGTAATGGTAAGATCATTGGGGGGAAGTGGTGGACAAGTTATATTTTCGGTTTGGTTTATGGATGCCGACCTTGCCCCGAGTGGTCATGTGATGAGTGTTTGGTTGGTTGGGAGGATTTTGTGGCATAGGTTGTTGTGGTATGGGTGGGGGTGGTTGCGTGGCAGATGGTGGGGAAGGTGGAGGTGAGGGAGGGCCATGGGTGAATGGTGGGGAGTCTTGTGTTGGTGACTAGGCTACGGGTGGGGTAGGTAGTGGCTTGGCTGCGGGTTGGGTAGGAGGGAATTGAAAAGATTGGTGTGGTGAGGGTTCGTCTTCTAGGAATTGATAAGTGGAAGGTGTGATTGGTGTGGAGAAGGGAAAGGTTGTTTCGTCGAATCATGCATTCAGACTGTCCGTTATGGGGTGAGGTTTGTGGACATGGAAAACGGAACACAAGGCCATTGGAAGTAGCAAAATTGTGGAAAACATTATTATCAAATTCTACCCCTAAGTCACATTGAAAAGATTTGATGTTTTTGTGAAATTGAGTTTGTATTAGTTTGTGGAATTTGACAAATGTTGGGAAGTTTTCGGATTTGAATTTTAGAGGATAGACCCAAACATAATGAGAAAAGTTATCAACTAAAACCATGTAGTATTTGTAAGAAGCATTACTAAGGACCGGTGAGGTCCGCAAATCACAGTGGATAATATCGAAGGGTGCATAAATAAATGAATTATAAGTAGTAAAAGAAAGACGTTTACTGTTCGCTAAATGACACAAATTGCAAAAATCAAAAGAGTCTTCATTACATGAAATGTTAAAACGACTAGAAAGAAATTTTAAAACTTGTATGCCAGGATGTCCAAGACGATCATGCCACTTATTTGAGGAAGCTATGAGTAAAACTTGACGAGGCGGAGTGAACGGGCAAAGATCACTAGTGCTATCATTGCGTGAAAGAGGTTGTCCAGTCTTGAGATCCTTCAAGGTAAATCCATAAGGGTCAAATTCAACAGATATAAGGTCTTTTACAACGTTTGGTGCATAAAGTATATTGTTAAGGTGGTACTTTGTATTAGGTGTGTCGTGAAATCCCTTACCCGAACCCAAAATAGGCAAAGTTTGGTCATTGCCTACTAATATGTGACAACAGTCAAAAAACCAGGTCAACATCCGTACATTTTTAGTTCCTGTTATCGTTTTATGTGCATCATTACCCCCCCCCCCCGTCTAGTGAAGCAAGAGTTAATCATAAAACTCAACATGGAATGCTTACAACACCCGGACAACACACACTAAACAAACCATTGTGAGGTTATCACACTCTAACACGTGAATATGAATCACAATCCTAACAATAAACAATACATGATCACAACTAGTGAACACTAATACATGTTAATGTCATCATCAATACCCGGCTCATGATCACCTACTTGGATGTCCCTACATCTAGAATAACTAAAGTATATGAGGACACAAACACCTACTAACACCATGATCAAGGCAAGGGTTACATGACTTAATAAACTATATAAACATGTCTTGGAAATAGATGCATGAACACTTGTGCCTAAACATATGTTTATACACATATAAGCACACACATACATCCATGGACACATACCCTCTAACCTATACACACATGATAACCATATTGTCCATAGACCAGTCACCTATCACCTCTACTAAATGAAATGATTCGGTCAATCCCACCCTAAACCATATGACAATGATCCACACTTACACTAAACTAGAATCCTTACACACTAAACTTCATCTCAAGACCTTTCCACAAATAAACTCTTGTTTGTTTCTCTTTGTTTGGGCCGAAAAGTTAAGCACAAGAGACAAGGAATTGCAAACATAGACTTAATTATCAACACATGCCTATAAACACCTAAACTTCTACAACTTAACGAGTTATGCCAACAAATAAGAAATGCCCAGAATGTGACAACGGAAGTTACTAGAATGTTTTAAGAAACCTCATAAGTCGCCAGGTAGAAAGTATAACTTACGACGATTATGGGCCAAGACGGATATGAGATTATACACACTTAGATAACTAACTAAAAGTTATCAATAGACAACACGGATACATTATTTAGCCTCGCATCTGAATTATTATCTAATTGAACTAGTCACGCTCGTCTTAACTTGATAAACTCTTCTAGTATATACCTGGCGTCTCCTATTAATTTCGTAAAAGACATGTTCAAAGTTGATATAACATCCTCGTTTTACTTTGTATATGCATTTTGCTACTATTAATACTCTTATTTTACGACTAACCTTTTGTGACAATGAGGCGAGTCAACCAAAAATTACCTACTACATCACTTCTCAAGACACTTTGAGTCAAAAAAACACAAGCCAAATGTGCTATTACTACCATTTGACTTCAGATGTCAAAGGTTATCAAACTACTTTTATTCTATAAGTGTTATTTCTTAACTCAAATTCCGCCTGTGTTTTATTTGTTACATTCGTAACTTTCGTCACTTTTATTTGATAAGCCTTATTCATCAACCCAATATCTTATTGAAAATTTTATATTTATTCTCTGTATAGATTTATAAATTTCACACTTTTTAGGCTATATTAGCAAGACTATATTACAAAATTCACAATATTGGACGACTAACTTACATATTCGGACCTGATTTATGATATCTTCCATAGCTTATGATAAAACCTATTACTTTAAGTTTTGCAACCGAATAACATGTCCCGAGGTTAAGGACCTGAATGTCAATTTAGAAGTCAATAATATCTTACTAAGAAGGTAGTTACCACTATGATTACCAAACTTTGGCAAACTAGAAACACTAAGCTAGAACATAGAGCTACACATAGGAAAGTTGTTAAAATTGGGTAGAATCACCCTAACGTACGGGGGGTTATGTTCATGGCAACCTATTAAACATGAATTGTGAAAGACAAGAGAATATAGTTTAAAGTATAACGCCAAACAGTGATTTGGTTTCATGACAAGGTAGTATATAAGACACGAAAAGGGTATTATATATCCCTTTAATTTTCATAAGATTCGACTAAACTACTATAGTTTGCAAATTATTCTTACAATAAGACAAGCCCAAAGGCTCAAAAGGAGTGTCATGTAATCTCTTAGCATGTGTAAGATCAACATAATGTATTGGATAATATAATTTCCAGAGTATTCCCTGAGTTATTTCTATACATCGCGTCACTCACCCTAGAATTATAAGAGACAGACTTCGAAGGTTTGAGGATTTGACAATTTTACAGATAAGAGATGTGGAACTACATACAATTTCTTAGGAATAACACTAAGGGATTGATATTTGATCGAATAATATTCTTATTAGACTCAAAAACCGATAATTGAGGTTTCGTCTACCAAACAACCTACCCAAACTGAATATTAAGAAAACTAAGGTTTTTTTGGCCGTCTTGTAATGGGGTGAAACTTAGGGACGGGCTTTTCCCCAGCGGGATTGGCAGGCCAGAGAAAGGGGTGAAGCTCCTTGGAGGTGCTGTCAGTCGAGACTCTTACTTTATACGGGAATTGGCAGTGCAGAGAGCCTCACGTGCGGTTGATCTTATGAAACTTTTGCCCTGCCTTAGGGATCCCCAAAGTGAACTCCTCTTGCTCAGATCTTGTATGGGGTCGGTAAACTTCTTTTTGGTTTGCGGACCTGCCAACCCGCACTAATGGATGAAGCGACATCGTGTTTTGACAAGGGTCTGCGGGGAGCTATTGAAGACATAGTGGTATGTGGGGGTCCGTTCTTTTGTGACCTACAGTGGCGACTGGCGTCCATGCCGATGCGTTTGGGAGGATTAGGGCTCCTCTTAGCAAAGGATGTTGGGGTGTATGCTTTTGTGGCATCGCGAGCTCAGTCTTGGAATCTCCAAGACCACATCTTAAGGAATAGCGGGGTTGTTGACATGGACTTGGACTACATGCAGGCCCTTGAAAGGATAAATGACTATCTCCCACGTTTTGATATTGGCGGTTTTTCTAACAAGGACACCCCACCCCCCAAGCCTCAGGAAACTTTGGCGAATGTTCTTTTTGGAAAAATCGCACAAAGCCTGGGTGAAGCTTTCTGTCCCCCGCCAAAGGCAGTTATTGAATGCTTGCAAGGCCCCCATGCCCAAGATTTCCTGAATGTTATCCCAAACGAAGGTTTGGGCCAAACCATGTCTGGGGTTGAATACAGTGCAGTTCTTAAATATCGTTTGGTGATCCCCATGTACCATGAAGATGAAGTCTGTCCGATTTGTCGTAAGGCATACGTGGACAAATACGGAGAACACGCGGTTCACTGTAAGGAGTTGCCTGGTTTCAAATGTAGGCATGACTGGGTCGGGACGTTCTTTGGGACATTTTAAGAAGGGCTGGGATCTCAGCCCCTCCTGTGAATTTCCTCTCGGACCCCGCATAAGGGAGATCCACCCTACGTCCAGCAGACCGCTTGTCTTTGGGTGGGCCGCGGGGAAACACGTCCGCGTCGACCTAACATGTGTATCTCCCCTGGCTGGTTTAAGGGATAGTGGTTTTGTAGCATGGCAAGCGGTGCGGAAAGCAGAGGCGAAGAAAGTTGAGAAGCATGCCAAACCTTGTGAGGAGGACCAACACGTTTTCGTACCCCTCGCATTTGATACCTTTGGCTCCTTGGCACCGGAAGTCATCCGTTTCCTAACCAGAGTCCAAAGGGTTATTCATGGCAGTGTCTCGACTCCCGGGGGCATGGGTTCGTTTTTAGTAGGTTAGGGTTTGCCGTCCAGAAATGGGTGGCGGCGCGGCTTGTTGCCCGTTTGCCCGCTATCCTGATGTAATTTTTTGCAATTATGTGTTAATAAAATCTTTAAAAAAAAAAGTTAAACTTAAAAAAAAAGTTTTAACTTTTGATGTATTTATTTGAACCTTTAGAATTATCAAGTAAACCCTCATGCTCGGATTAGTTTTTATTTTTTGTTTAAGGTATAAATAAATAGGGTTAGGATCAAATACACAGTGAAAGAAAAATAGGAAGTCGTAGGAAGGGTATCAAACGGACTCCGATTGAACTCATTCAAGCGGCATTGGATTCGTTTTATCGAACCCTACAACGTGAGTTTTTAGGTCTTCGTTTTTTTGAGGTTTTAGCTTGTGGTTTTTAGAATATGCGTTATATCATTGTGTCTTTCATGTACCATTGTGTCTTTTTCTTATTTCCATCATTGTGTCATTTTTTCAATTGATTGTGTCTTTTTTCTTCAGCATTGTGTTATATTTTTTTGCACTGTGTTATATTTTGTGGCTCATTGTGTCATATTTCATGATTTATTGTGTTTTTTGTATCCTTCTCACCCTTCTCATTTTTATTACGTTGTGTAGAATAACTTGACCCTAAATAAATATTAGACTTTGTTTGTAGGGCTGTGCAAAGGGTCCGGAACCGAGCCGACCCAACCCGGACCCACGAGAACCGTATACCCTTTTATTATTGAAATTAGGAACCACGAACCGAACATTAAAAGGCTATGTGGTTCCGGGTCCGAAAGGTTCTTACGGGTCGGGTAAAAGGGTCTGACCCTCTAGAACCCATTAATGCAATAGCCACGTTTAGAGGATTTACATATTCCTATTCTTTTACGATGCACGTAAAAGAATTCCTCCATATGGTTCTAAGGCCGTCCGTTGTGGACGCACGAGCGAACGTGCGCAAGCCACCGACGTGACTATCAAGTAATCCTGTCACTTGACCACGTTGTGGTCGGAGGTGAGCAATGGCGCGACCAAAGGTCATTTTTCCCGTTAACCTACACGACCACCATCGCTTGTGCTCGCGCCGAGACTGTTCGCGTGGGGCTGTTGTGGCTGGGGTGAGCACGGGCGCTGAAACCTCGTTCGCGTCGTGCTAATCGCACTTCCACAACGGACAGTCTAAAAATAGCCCATGAGTTTTTTTAAGTCATTTTTTGTTTCTCGACTTATGTTTTCGTAACAATTTTGTCATTCTCATCAATAGAAACATTATGTGAATTTGTTATGTATACATAATAAATACACGCTATGTATACATAATAAATACACGCACACACTAACATCAGAGCGATATATATAAATATTTACTTCAAATTTGGATATAATATATATTATATAATATATCACATCTATGCATATCCATTAAGCCGAAAAATATTTCAAGAAAAATACATTGTTATTATTATAATTAATATTTTTAATATTGTATTAACATTACATGAAATCGATTACAATAAAACGTAAAAACGAATAGTGAAAAGACTAAAAAAGATTAATTTTTTTATTTTTTAATTAAAATACAAACTGTTCTTGTGGTTCTTATATTAGAACCGTGGGTTTGAAACCGACCCGACCCGGAACCGATAATTCATGTAAATCTAGAACCGAAAACCGACCCATATATTTAAAAAGGTTCGGGTCCAAGGTCTCGTAGGTCGGGTCCAAGGTTCTCGTAGGTCGGGTCCAAGGTTCTCGTGGGTCCGAACCACGAAATGCTCACCCCTATTTGTTTGTATGTTTTTTTCTATTTTGTATATATATAATTATAATTTACTTCATATTTTTTTTTAAATCTAACATAACAAAGATGTAACTTCAACCGTAGAAATTGATAGTGAGCTTTCCTTTAGACAATGACCATCCTCTTTGTTTGGTAAACCAACTCCCAAATTGTTGAGGCAACAATTCTACTAAAACACAGATTTCATAACATAGAAATGGTATCCCTATTTGATACGTGTTTACATGAAATTTAGAAAACTCTTGCTTATACTCTCCTATATGACATGGCTTAAGAACCCGAAGCAACCGTAAACACTATTCTGATCTTTTGACAATGGATTCGTCACTTCAGATTTCATAATTTCTTCTAACTCAACAACCACGTCCTTCATCTCCGGTCTTTTCGTAGGGTCTGTGTCCCAACATCTTTGCATTAATCGAGCCAACGATCTTGGACAATTCACAGGTACACTCGGCCTCATTTCCTGAATTATAAATATACAATAACGGTTTCTGTCAATACCAAATTCTATACAAGAAATAATTAGTACCAGGATCATAAATAAAATTAGCATATAAACATATATGCATACATACCTTGTATATAGTTGCCGGGATGTTGTCCAACTGATACGTATATGCCATGTCGCAGCAATATATCTCCACAAACATATTCCAAAGCTGTAAACGTCACACTTACGCCCATATGGTTCCCTGCTAAAAACCTAAAAAAATAACCACAATTTGTTAGGACTAAAAAAAAGCAAATATATGAGTACAAATGTAAAGAATTATAAAAGAAATCATACCTCAGGAGCCATATAACCCAGAGTCCCGACTTCATTACTCGTAAATAACACCTCTAAAGGATCAAAAATTGCCTCTCCAAAATCAGCAAGTTTCATCTTCTTACTTTGAACGTCGATAAGTATGTTCTCTGGCTTCACATCACGGTGAATAATTCTTTTGGAATGAAGATAACTCAACCTAACATTAAATAAAATTCAGTGATTAGTTTTTTGAAAATTTAATTTAAAATTAAGAAGTAAGATGTTGAATATTACATACCCTCTAGCAATGTCAAGGGCAGATTGAAGAACAACTTTCATAGGTAGCTTCTTTTCACAGTTCTTCCACAAATATGATCGGAGGGAGCCACCTTTCATATATTCTGAGACAATATAAAAGTCACTTTCAGTGTTTGATTTCTTGCTCTTGTTCTTATGGTCTAAATTGGTCTTCATGGACATAGTTGCTCCTATCATCTGCAAAACATTTACACAAATATGAAATGGTAAGAAATCATACTTAGCCTTAGTTGTACATGCATGTATGGGGTGTTCACGGTTCGGCTTAAAACTATGAAACCGCCTAAACAGGTCATCGATTTGGTTTTCTGGTTGATCTTTCTCTAATCTTTTGGTCGGTCGGTTTTAAAAATACCGGAACAAATGGTTTGGTTTAAGGATTCTATTTAGACCTGCCGTGTAAAACTGGGCTTGATCATATGACTAGAATAAATATTGTTGTATATATTGTACATAATATATAAAATTAGTTATTTATATCCGGTTAAAATGAATACCATTGTGCAAAGTGACTAGAAGTGCATGTCAACTGGCTGCTCATGCATTTATAAACCTGGACAACATGAACATCCAGGACATACCTTCTAAACAGTGGCCTGCCTGCTTGGCTATGAACACTTTTATGCTCATGTAAGTGTACTCTATAACTACTTACAAAGTTACAATAACACTACACTTCAATTATTTGTGACAAATATTAAAGGTATATATACTAGTCAACTTAATTAGTGATTTCACTCTTTAACTAATTTTTAAACTTTGTGTTTTTTGTACATTGAAAATCGTGAAACCAAACCGAAGTCAAACCGTTAGTAATGGTTTGGTTTTGGTTTACAATGATACAAAAAAACATTACTTATGGTTCGACTCACAGTTTTGCCTAAAAACCGGACCATAAACACCCTTATTTGTATGGATCTCAATGTATTGTCATACTTTAATGTTAACGTACAGTAAAATTAGAGATCAAATATACCTTTGTGACATTAGGGTGGTCAAGATTTTTCCATAAACTAGCCTCTTTCATAAAATCTTTCTTCATGCACTCCTTTATAGCTTTTGTAACCTTGCCGAAATCAAGAACTTTCACTAAAACAACAAAAAAAAAAGTCAAAGCCTTAACAAAACACGACACAAACTCAAAAAGAAGATAACAAATCAACAGTTTGTTTTACCTGCTACTCTTTGGCCATGGTATGAGCCCTTGTAAACCACACCATAAGATCCACGACCAATAACTTTGCCGAAAACAAGCTTAAGAGGCTCGATAGTTTCCTGCCATTGTTCTTGTTGTTCATGTCTCTTTTGTTGTTGAGTGATCATGAGATCAGTAGATTGTACTCGATTTAGATGATGCCGGCAACTCAATGGACCGACAAACTGGCTGCGATTGATTTGAAGGTTCAACACGTCGATTACATTATGGGGTTCTTCCATGATTGTTCCTGTGTATGAAGGTTTGAACTTTGAAGCAGTTTGTTTATGTGGGTTGGACGTACGTAATTTAATCAAGAAGTGATTTGATGCTTTAGTTATTAAGCTACCTATATATACAAAATCGACCATGCATATCTATTAATCTTAACCGTAGCCGACATTCAATATTATTTGGATAGTAATTATTTAGTATTCATCCAAATGAAGCAGTTTGTTTAGTGTGGGTTGTATGTACGTAATTTAATCAAATTTGATGGATTAGTTATTAAGCTACCTATATATACAAAATCGAGCATGCATATCTATTTATCATAACCGTATAGCCGACATTTGATATTATTATCTCTTGGATTTATTGAAGCAGTTTATTCGGATAATAAGTATTCATGCAAATGAATCTTATCTTAGTTAATTATATAGGAGTGCTTTTAGTTATATTATTAAGGATTGTAGTCTATTTAAAATTTGTGTTTTTTTGGGTATTTAAGCTTAGGTCATTGGATGTAATTTGTATTCTAGAATCGTACATTCAATAAAACTGTGAGTATTGCGTCCCTATTTTTTTAGTTCGTGTTCTTTGGAGCCCGATAAACTTTATTTTCAACTAATTTTTTATTTGAGATGTATAGTCCAACCACAACTTAAGTTTTATAAATCAAGCCCAAGTGAAGGGTTAAATTACAACTATAAATAAAATAATACATGTTTCATATTGTTTTCATCAACCTTGAATAACATAAAAAATTCCTAGTATATATTTTAATATAACTATTAACTTCCGCTACTAAAAAATCACATATAAATATGATTAGTTGTTTT